>VKOC01002103.1:0-47659 GCA_009364415.1 Spea multiplicata | reverse complement strand
AAAAAAAAAAAGTTATTTTTGGGAAGTGGACGCTAACTTGTAACTCTGTGGGACATCTGTTAATTCAAACAGCAATGCACAGAGCCTACTTGCTGATCACTGTAATTGGCAGCAATGGGGATCAATGTGAAGAGTTTCTCCCTCTTCAAAAAAGACTTTTTAAGTAAAATCTAATTTAATTAGAAGTCAATTAACCCAGTGACATCACCATGACATCATGGTATCATCCTGTTCCAAGAGATTTTCTTAAGCACTCTATAAACCTCAAAGGAATCTCTAGACTGTAAGCTCAGTTGAGCAGGGCCCTCCTCACCTGTTGTCTCTGTTAGTCAATTTGTTATGTTACATACTACTTATGTCCTGTCTACCCATTGTACAGCGCTATGGAATTTGATGGCTCTATATAAAACAATAAAAAATTAAAATGTAAAAAAAAGAGAGAGAAAAGCTTAAAAAAATAATAAATTTAGTACAAACAGATGCCCAAACACCTCATGTCCCTCCCACTACAAATATACCTTCAAAAACTGAATTTAAAAAATCCAAAAATCTAAAGTTTAAAAATAATACAATAAAAGAATAATAAAACATAGTATAGTATGTAAGGGGGCATTTTGTTCTCTTTATTAAATAAAAAACATATCAATGTGAGGAATTACTCTACTTAATCGATGTTGTTGAGCATAAATTGGGGTTTTTTAATCGGTGATACCTAATTTGTGGAAGAAAAGTGCACTTTGTTTTCTCTCTCTTATTTTTTTTTTAAACTAAATGACAGACCACACAAAAAACATGGTATAAAGAGAGAGCCTTGGGAAAAAATTATAATTTGTGCATTCTCTCCCCAGCTATGTTTATCGTGCGCTGCATTCTTTAACAGTAACCATTTCTCAGGTTACATTTGAAGGATTTTTGTTAATCACAAAATGATTTCTACCAACAAAGTAGTAGATAGCCATATCCTGTCCTCCTCCTGCGTTTTCATCCTTTACACCTTTCTCGGTTTACGTCGCTGGTAAATGACCATGTTGCTATTATCCTCTAAATACCCAGTGTGTAATTTTACAGGACTCTTTATAGAATTTAATAAAAACAAACGTGACGGTGTAGCGCGTGCTTTAATGTGCAGATTGAATCGGGCTGACCGGAAGATGAATGGAAATGGCGCGGATGGTACGTTCCTGTGGATTGTTTTTAATAAGCATGTTATTTGGTTCATCAGACTACCGCAGTAATGCTTTGAAACTAGCTCTGCCAGACAAATTTGTTAATGCCTTTTTTCCCCTCCCCCCTTTTCAGGGAACATTGATTCCCTGCAGACATATCTCTATTAAACCTCTAGAAAGTCACAACTTCCAAATTAGATTAAGTAGCGAGCACGGTACTAGAGGAATCAAGGAAAATTGAGTGTATTATTGAATTCATGCCACATTGTCTGCAGAAGAGAGATGCTTTGTATGGCTGCGACGTTTGTCCTTACTGTACTAACAAAGCTGTGGACTCGGTCATGTAATATCATTTTATGAAATGCATTATGAAATCTTCTGCTCGTCCTGGCATAGACTTGTGGTGTTTCTGGGTATAAATGGGTATTAGGCTGGGGTTCAGCAGTTCACCTATTTCCTCCTTTCTTCGGTACGCATTGCTTAAAATGACCCTTCGAGGGCGGAAATTGGGATTCATTAGATTTTGTGGGCAAATTATGGCTGAGCATGCGTTATCCTGCAACGATCATTCTGTTTCTGTGTAAGGTATTGGTTTGTTCATTGAAAATATATTTGCAGACTAAGCACACATCGAGTTCTTTTGGTTGAAGATATTTGGGTTCAAGCATCCGTTGACTGATACTGTCCTAATGCGGTAAATGTTAATATATTAACGTGAATGCCATTTTTATTTATTATTGTTGGTGTGCTTTGCTTGCCGCCTTGAAACAAAAATGCACAACACACAGGTTTGTCACAATGTTTTCGATCCTTAAAGATGGCCACGACTTTTCCGTAATTATGTAAAACGCCACCGGTCCAGGTAATCGAAACCCAGCTATTATTTTGTCGTTTCTAGTATTTGCAATTAACCAGTCGCCTCCCGGAGGGGCTGTTGCAGACACAGTACAAGAATGCCGTGTTAATGTCCTATTTGTATCGATTAGTTTGTAAGATTGTGAGTTACGTTCCTTTTTTTTCAGGAGCATCCACAGCTGTGCGGCCCAAGGACGTTGGAATGGAGGGCTCCATGCGCAGTGTCAGTCAGTGGTGAGAGAGCGCCATCTAGCTGTGGGCAATGCTCTCTGGAGAAATTTCTTCCCCTTCTTGAAGAGCCTGAGACTTTCACAGACACCTCCATCCCAGCTAGCAGACACAGCTGCAGGTCTGTGTTCTCCCGTCCTGCTAAGTTGCACCTTTTATGTTAAGATCCTTTATTTAATGTATTTTTGTCTCTCACCTATAAGAATCTGTGAGCTGCATTTGCAAATCGAGTTCCTCGTGAGTTCCGAAAAAATAACATTCAAATTGTGTGAAATGTCTCGTAGAAAATGTGTATGCAAAATCTGTTTACATGTCTAATCAGGCTATACCCTGTTGGCTTTGGACATGCCCAGCAGTGCGCCGTCGGAGCTCCAGCCGCAACCTTTAGTGTCAATGATGCAACTTTTTGGATGGGATGACATGATCACTCCTCAGCTAGCGTCACGTTATTTAAGTCATCTGATATCAAACAGGTAAGAAAGGGGGATGTAGGCCCTCTTGTCCATTCTTGTATGCAAACCCGATACTGGCTTCAAAAGTTTAGCGATACGGTATTTTGTTAGAGAGCTGGGATTTAGCTTTTAATCTTGAAAAATTTAAATTCGCGTGAGAGTCATAGTTTAGAAAATGGTGCACAATTGTTACCAATTTGATGGTATTCAGTTGTCATTAATGTTGTCTTAAGAGGCATGTTTTTGAAAAGGAAAAAAAACCACATGCATTTAGGGACAGTAATAGGCTGAGAAAGGTAATGCTGCTCTGCTGAGCTGGGCTTTCGTGAGCAGATGCATCCTGATAAGTGGTTTTTGAGTAAGGCCATATAGCCGCATAAATGAGATTTTTCCACCCTAATCGTGGCATTCAAAGACAAATCTCCCAGAAAGGCTTTTTCATATGTAAGGGAATTTAGTTTTATTAAATGCTTTTGTGGCGTAATTTTGCCTTACCAAGTCAGGCTTGTTGTTTGACTTACTTAAGAGACCAGGGATGACATGTTGGTTTAATATATGTATGAAGATCATGGGAGGCCATGTAAATCTATGTGTGGCATTTTAGTGTCTGTCTTTAGTGCTGTCTTATTTGGTTGTTCAGACATAGCTGTAACTAGAATGTAAGATTTTTTTTTCGCGTTACTACTGGGACCAGTATGTACTGTAAATGTTGTAAAACCACTGAGAAAAGAGTAGTGGTTTTGCAATATTGTATCTTTTAAAGGAACAGTTTAATGTCCCTGACACCCCTACTATTGAGAATTGCATATTAAAATAACCTGCTCCATTAGCAAAATCAATCAATCGGTAAAGTACTTTCGAGACGTAAATTCTGCAGCCCTGCTGCTGCAGTTGCCTTCTGCTCCAAGGTTTGACTTTTCTTGCCAACTGATTGACCCCAACACAATTGTTGAATGAAAGTAGAAGAGCATGTGAGATGTGTATACCTGTTTTTTTAGACCTGCTAAGATTGTTATTGTGTCCTGATATCTAAACCATATAATTCAAAGAGAGGGCACTTTTTCACACCACTTTATATATGTCACTGAAGCTTCTTAAATACATACAACAACAGGAGCAGTTAGCACTACCCGCTGCCTTGCTGGCTTTCACCCTGACGCTAAGGTGGGACGTGGTAACAAAACAGCCCATGGGATCACTCGCTGCTCTTCGTGCAGGGCCCAGAGCAACTGCAACTTAACCCCAAACCTGTTCCTCCCACAACCCTTAAACATTATTTGCTGCCACCACAAAATATTGTTTAAGGTCTTTAAAAATACCTTAGGAGGCTTTAGTAACTCCCAAATTGCTTAAACTCTATAAAAACACAATTTATTTAAAAAAAAAAACAAAAAGAATTGAAAAAAAGAAACGTGTTAACTACCGCTATCCCCGAAAGCTATGTGTTTAAGTCTAGAGCACAAATACAGAACTGCTTAATTCATATTTAATTTGACAAAAATAGTCACATGACTTTACAAAAGTAATGGTAAAAAAGAAACATACAAAAATTACATACAAGACTGTATAAATACAAAGGATAAAAACACTTTCATAAAACGTAAAATAATTTGTGAGAATCTCGAGATGTTACAAGTCCCTTTTCAAATCTCCTCAATAATGGAAATTCTATTATCAGGTTTCCATTCTTATAGGAATATCTCTGTTTTGTCTCTGGGAGAAGTCCATTTGGTGTCAGTGGGAGAGATGCTTGTAGCCCTAGTACTTTATGAGCTGGATCGTAAAACCTGACAGCAAACACCTGTCGGAAAAGTTAATGCATCTTATTTTGTTGTTATGGTAGGTTGTATGGTGATAACACTGGGGTGATCACACCCCTCATCTTATTACAAGTGTACAGGTACCAAACACCCCCTATGTACCCGACAGCTAGATGACCCATCGTGAGAAGAGGGTAGGTGCTGAGTCCCCAGTGTGACCCCAGTGCCTGGTCCCCTGTAGGATTTTATGGCACCCAGGACAGGACACGTGGCATACCTTGAAGATGCCCTGCTGGGCTGCTTTTCCTGCCCCACTGATTATATGGTGGGATCTGACCATGATTACAGATAACCTTTATGTCAGGATGAAAACTACATTTTCTCTTCTTCATGCAAGATGCCTTGTTTAAGATTTTGCATGATCATGCATATATCAGATTTACATGATTACAACTAGCATTAAGTATGTTTAAATTGTGGGGAAATCGGGTATGATCGCATAGTGAGACTGTTCTAATTTTCAGTATATTTATGCAAGGTCAGAGTGTGGTTTACACTGGATATGACCGCAAAGGAAATTTTCTCCCATGGTAATATATATTTTGATATTGTAATCCATAACTTTTATTTATAAAGAGCAACTCTAGCATTTAAAAATGTGCATCAGTGTGTAGATCTGACACAATGTTACATGTGAATTACCACAATTGTTGACTCAAAATAGAGGACCATAACGCGAGATATGCAGGAATAAATAATGGCTCTCTAAAGTTTGCATGGATATTTACAAAGATGGCATTTAAAGATGTGACTGTTTCATCATTGCAGTGTTCCATGTTGCAGTAGCCACATTGCTGCCTTTTAGTTATTTCATTTTTTTCAGTGTTATGTTTTTCATTAGCATTATTGTGGTCTTAAGGTTAAGGTAAATCGTCTCCAGCGATCCTTCCCTCTGCATACCTTTTTCCCCCCCGGGAAAATCTTGTGATATATGCCAGTTTGTCACATTAGTAGATTGTGTTCTTTATCACACTTACAAATATTTTTAATACGTCCCTTTAATGTCCTAGTGCCTTGACAGAAGCCCTCTCTGGTATTGGCTATTCATCTTATCAAGCACTGACACTTCGGGCTTGGATTAGATGTGTATTGCAAATGTTTATTGATCAACCCGTTGGTGCAGCGATAAGGACAGACTCTGAACAGAGTGAGTATTATACACTTCTTGAAGCAGACATAAGTGGCACAAGTTGAGCAGTTTGTCCTCTGATGAGATTATATACATATCATATACATATACACCTTTATGCATTAGCAATCCAGTGACTGGTGGGATGGGATGGGTCTGAACTTATAACATGGCATCACATTTACATCACATGGCATAAGTTGTCTGTCTGCACTCTCTAGCCAGTGTAAATTAAGTGTCTTGGATATGTCTGTCCCCTCTTTACAGCTTCGGTACTCGCAGAGCAGCTTGGGGAATTAACCAGATTAGCGTTCAGGCTTCCAGAGGTGGAACGCATTTTGTTCAAAGGGCAGATTGAGCCGAAATCCTACAAACAGGATCCAAAAGGTGCCGTTCTGCAATTCATTAAGGTAAGGAGATATGCATGTTCAATTATGTATTTTTGATTCTCAAAATGACACACTTTAGGCATGCTGTTCAGTCTTTAAAGAGAATATATATATATATGCCGTTAGCATTCTTTTTTCCCTCTGTTGCATAGGCTGCCGGTGTAACCTATGGTGGCTTGCAAACGCTAGCAGAGAAGTCCGCCATGGTTTCAAAATGCTTGGAGTATGTTGGGGACATTTTGAAATATGTCAAACCGTACCTCACCAAAAAGGGGCCCGTGGAAGGCTTGCAGATCACTTATAGAACCATGGGTGAGTATGTAGTATTACTTAAAGACTATTTACAAGTGTTAACGGCTGATGTTTGTGGAAAAGATATATGTCAAGAATGCAGTAAGCTCTATTATCGTATGTACACAAGCTACATAATTTAATAATACAATTTACATTTTTTTAGAAACGTATGTGTATGTTGTGTTTTGCAGCTTTAGCATTAATATATATTACGTTCTCCCTTTAAATAGATTTTATTTGTAGGCTTGCATTTCTTGTTTCAGTTGAGCCCTGTGGTTCGGAATATCGGTGCTTAAACCAAAATAAAAAAGCCATAGCGAATGGCTCCTGAGGGCATGCCGTGTTCGCTGGCTTTGTTCGTAATATCAGCACGTATCTTGTCTGCTCTACAGGGTGCCTTGTGCGGTACTGGGCATTGATGCTGGCTACTTCCAAAGCACAGCAGCTTCTGTTCCGCATCATTGATAACCTGCTCTTACCACATGCCTTGTTCCAGCAAGATAAGGGTTTGCTGCCAGCCACGCTTTCTGCAATACGAGAGAGCCTCCCTCTTTTCCTTCAGGTCAGTCCCCGACGTCATTCATATGACCGTAATGCGACAGCTGAAACTCACAAGAGCATGGATATGTGGCTAGATCATAGACATCCCAAACCTGCATTGGATCTTTTTCTCTTTTCCATTTTAAATGCTGGATGTTGTAAGAAATGAAGATTAGGATTGCCCCAGGTCATCCTCGTGGGTTCCTAGTTATGCCCGTGCCTGTGCCAGGAGTGGGTACAGCAGGTATAGAAAAATGAATGTAAGGGAAATGGCCTTATAACCCCTCCCGGATTGACGGGCAGCAACAATTGCTCCTCTAACATCATTGCTCCTTGGCATTGTGTTAACACACACACACACCTGAAGCATATTATGTTGGTGGGTTTTTTCTAATTTATTGTTGTTTAGATTATGACATGTATTTTGTTTTATGTTCTTAGGGTTTGTCAATTATATCCCGTCAATCTCAGTCACAAGGTGCTTATGTCAAACAACAGCTAAAAACTGTCATTCAGCAGTATTTTGGGAAATTTCTTCCCAGCGCTCCATCTGTTTCTGGGACCGGGAGCCACCCCATGCTTTCAGCAGTGATTGATTCCACTCAGAGCCCACACTGTGTGCACCTGAGGAGGATGCTCATGCAAGTTATAAGGTGAGGCATTTGATAAAGCAGGAACGCTGCTTTTTATAGTGCTGTTTAGAAACAGAACTATAATAATTGTATGATTTATCGTCAGATGAGAAGTAGCTAGATTTGGTAATGTTCCAGTGAGCCGTTGCGCTCTGCTTGATTATGCTCCAAGCTTTAAATGTTCCTTTTAGTCTTAAAACTGTTTTCCATAAAAAAATAATAATAAGCCAATCACACAAACATTTTTAGGGGAAGTTCCTAGGAATCAGGACGGCAAAATAACCTGATTTTAAACTTTGTTTTTGAACTTGAATAAAGCAGAGGAAGCTGTGTTGATGTCTCCTTAAGAGCCCAATAATGGAGACCGTGTGTATATATAGACACATAAAAACTTAACCCCACTGAACATTCACTACATCGCAGTCTTGGGTTAAGAAAATGTACACAGTGAATTGCTGAGCCACATCTCGCCGTACAAGTGCTCTGATTTATGATTATCTGTAGCCTAGAGCAGCCCTTCTAATGTGTGGGCACGGTGGCTGCAGCCACCAAAACATGGATATGGGCACCAGAAATTGGCTGTGATCTGTTATCTGCAGACAAGACATGTTTAATTACTTGAACTGAATTTACTCAACTTCTCCACTCTCTACCTTCTGAGGCTGTTTGGACTCAGTGGGTTAGCGTGTGTCAGCATATGGTGGTAAAGTTTCGGGTTTGAGGGAGATAGTGTATGTATGAATGTGTAAGGGTATGGTGCTAGAGAAAGTGGTGTAGAGCCAGTTTGTGACTAACCCTAGGCAGAACCCTTGAAATGATCGTACTAATTTTATGACAGTAACCAAACTGACCACTTCCATGCTTACACAATAGCACATTCATATTGGTTATTGAAACTTGTAAATAGAAACATAGAAACATAGAAAGTGACGGCAGATAAGAACCAGAAGGCCCATCCAGTCTGCCCAACCTCTGAGTACTCCCCTTTAGTACTTGCCCTTATCCTATACCTAGCTTGGCATTATGCCTATCCCATGCTTGCTTAAATGACTTTACTGTATTAACATCTACCACTTCCACTGGGAGGCTATTCCATGCGTCCACTACCCTTTCCGTAAAGTAATATTTTCTGATGTTACCATTAAACCTTTGCCCCTCTAGTTTATGCTCGTGTCCTCTTGTTGCGGTTTTATTTCTCCTTTTAAATAAACTTTCTTCCTTTACTTTGTTGATTCCCTTTAAGTATTTAAGATATAAATACTCTTGAACTGTTGAAACTTTTGCAAATTTCAGGATTTGGAAGCTTTTTTCTATGAAATAATCAGTGGTTTACTTTTACATTTTCTACACCTGCTACATTTTGCTGTTGCAAAATGTGGTTTGTGTATTCTGTGATAATAGACTAAAGATATACGGTAACTTTTAAGTATCTTTTTTCTTTTCAGTGACAGCTACCTGCAGTTTAAAGGTCACTCCCCTCCTCCACGTTTGGCCTCCATCCTTTCTTTCATCATTGATGTTTTCCAGAGAAGCTGTAGTATTGATGTAGGAGATGTTCCGTCTCTTCTTCCTTCCGTGCTCAGGTGTTTGATATTGGTCAATGAGCCTCAGGGTGAGATTTGTTAACTGTATAAACAGAATTGTGGAGGGTTAGCTTTTTTTCCCCTTCACATATTAGATGCATGCCCAGACCAAAAATCACTGATGGCCCTTTTCCTTAATACTTTTAATTTATAACTGTGGTATTAAAACATGTTTCATATATCTTTTTTTAGCTGAGTGCTGGAAATGTCTAAATTGGTTAACTAGGGATAAACTTATTCAAGGTGTTTCTTGTTTTTTTCTAAAACGATACCTATAGTGAATGGTTAGTCTTTGTAAAAGGGTGTCAGAGAAACCCCAATTAATTTGTAACGAAACAGACTGTACCAAAATTGTTATGATATTTAGATCTGCTAACGATCTATGATGCCACAACAAAGAGGTAATCTTTAGCCATACGACAGCTTGCTTTCATCATTCAGTTTCTAGTCTGTACCAGTTTGGTAACGCTTTGGACTGATATCATGTAGAACTGACGAGGAGTCCAAAATACATAGAGAGCTACCTGATAACTTATTCTAAGAATTACATTTGACCGAGGGCATATGTGTGCATTGCATTTGTCTTAATGTGAAGGCCATTTACACTTTGTATGATCGAGATATATAATTTACACTTACACACCATCGTTCAAACGCTTGGGGTCACTTGGAAATGCCCTTGTTTGAAAGAAAAGCACATTTGGTCTGTTCAGATAACAAGGAATGGATCATGAATACAGTGTAGACATTGTTATTGTTGTAAATGACTGTTGTAGCTGTTTTTTAATGGAATATCTTCATAGGCGTACAGAGGCCCTTTATCAGCAACCATCACTCCTGTGTTCCTATTGCACATTGTGTTAGCTAATCCAAGTTTAATCGAACTTGATTATTCGAAAACACTTTTTGCGCTCTTGTTACCACAGCTTTAAGCTCCCTTGTATGGAAGTGTCTATTATTTACATTAAACATTAAAGGGCTAATAAGCTACATCGCCAGGGACTAGTTAGAAATGGGTAAGGGACACGTGAAGTAGTATTATGAGAACAATAAAACTTCGCCAGCCACAATGTAAGTAGCATGAATTACTTGGTGCATCCAGACATCATCTTCTGTGTACTTAGCAAGGTGATGATACTGTGTATTTTGGCCCCATACAAAACTGTCAGTTAATGAACTATTTAATCCATCCATCCATCCAGTCTTGTGATATTTATTTTTTCTTTCAGTCCGAAAGCTGTCTACAGAAGCCCTTCAGCGCATCGTTGAAGGCTGCCGAACTACCCCAGACGGAGAGACTGCATCTCACTTGGTATCTGTTTTAAGGTAGCTCCAGGAATATGGGACAGACTTAATCAAATCTATCTTTCTAAATGTTTATTTAATTCTTTAATGTGAACAACTAAACCATTTATCCTAGTTACATTTAACAAATACAGTTTTACCAGCTATAAATTCAGCTTCCATTAAAATCAATTGGAACATTGCATTTCTTGTCGTTTACTGTTACCGCTTACCGGGACATAATGCACACCTCCTATAATCCAAGTGATTTTAGTTATTTAAATAGGGGTTATATTCTAATAATAAATTGGATTATTGTCCTTTGCAGTAAAATGATCTTTAGGTGGCTCATTCTTTACTGATTTTATCAAACTATTTCTCTTAATATTTTTGTGGCAGTGCATTTATTCAAGAAAACATTGTGCTGTATGACCATCAGATATTTGGTATTCTGGAAACCGTGTCTGTACTAGACCAGCATCTTGTTATCAACCTGATCCCAACAGTTACCCAGACCCTAAAGGATGCAGAACACAGACGCGGATTAGGTCGGAATGCGTCATCGAGGTATGCAGTTAGAAATGCTTCATCGGGTGTTCCACCTTACTATGATTTTATATTTTAATAACTTTAGCTATGTAACATAAAGGCAAAGGTTACTATGACCTGCTCACTATGGTTTAAGGGCACTCTTTCTGAATCAAGCTGCAATTGCCACTGCAGTGAACACATTTTTATGTTACACTTGCCTTAAACCTATAGTTTATATATGTAAATAATATATACATATGTTTACAATGTCCACAGGGAAGCGTACAGGAGGCTCCTGTCTCGTTTGGGGGAAGATGGACAAGCCGAATTACAGAAACTTGAAAACTAAAGCCATTGTCTGATCTTCTACAGATGTACAATTTGACAAGGACACATCATTTTTTATTATTATTATCTTTAAATTGATCCAACAGCAACACCAAAACAGTCTTGCGCTGCATTTGAACTGTACATATGTAATAGATTTTGAAAATGCATTGTTAATAAATATTTTTGTAAATGTATTTGTTTATGACTGTGTTAATGTTTCTACTCATCCTTTACAAATTCCCATACATAAACAGGGATGTATTTATGTTAGTAGTGCTGCCTAGTACCTACCTCTGCTTCCTTTGTACCGAACGCTGGGAAATACCTGGGCTCCACAGAATGGTATTGGAGTCATTCATTTGCAAAAGGAACACCACAGAATTTTGAAAGGACCGTGAATTAAAGTGCACGCAAAGTCACCTTGAGCACAGCATGGGTGAAGATACCTTTACCTGTGCTCAAGAGCTGCATGACTATCCCCATTGCTGTTTTCCCTGATAAAGTTTCTCCCTCTGTTTGGTTGGACTACTCCATTAAATAATGCATGTACATTTGTATACAGTAACATGCTTTGGGTGGGTGGAATGACCCTATTAATGTATTACTCTTTTAAGCTGGCTTTGAAAGGTAGTGTGACCAGACAGGGAGAACCCTTTAAGACCGAAAAACTAAGGGTAAACAATATAGTTTACCTGAGAACAAATAAGCCTTTGTTTTTTTAAATCAAACATCTATAAAACATTTCTATACATTTTAAAAAACACATAACACAGGCTGTTGAAGTTTTTTTTTATTATTCAATTATTTTAAAGGTGTATTGGTAATGGTTGCCCTTTAAATCAAGATACCAAAAATGTTATTCCACATGCAGTGGAGGTGCCCAATGCCTTAAACAAAACTTGTTTCCTTATGGCTCCTTTATTTGCAACACCTTTGGTGTTTTATGGAACAAAACGGAACATTAGGTATACAATTGTATTTATTACATTGATACGCACTCAGGCGTGCTGTTCGGTAGCATATTAGCAGCAAATACTGATATGATGGAAATGCAGTTTTAACAATTATTCATCACACTTCTCCTATTCAATATGTATTTGAATGTAAAATTCCATTTGTTATCCCAGAACAGAATAATGTGAAAAAATATACATATATTATGGAGTAAAGGTATTTTAGTTTCACATTCCCTTTGTAATCACATACATCATTTCAACTGCATACGTTTTGAAACATTGGTATTATATTGCCCTTAAAAAATGTTATTTTTTGTTCTCAGAATTTTGTAGGATTGTACTAGAGTTGAAATAAATGAAACTGTGCTAGGACAGATTTAGAGAAACTATGTGACTGCTTTTGAGATTTGTTTCTAATATAAACTCTATTTTAGCTGTGTTTTGTAAATAATTTAGACCAGAGCTACTGAAACTCCTTTAATTTGCATATTTTTGTTGATAAGCCTTTTTGGCATAGAAATAATTTTTCAAGATATGCATTACTGTATGTGTATATTATATATAGATGAGGCACAATTATTCCCTGCCCTGAAGAACTTACAATCTCTTTTTGATGCTCATGGCTCCAAAATATATAAAGTGACTTCACCAATTTCACAAGGAGAGCAGCACAGAATATGAATAACTTAACCCATTTTAAGGGTTGGGTTCTGACTTCTTGCAAACAAACCCCTCTGTTTTATTTGTCAGTGTTATATGCTTTCATACTGAGCCGATCCTGTGATGGGGAACCTGCAAAGTCTGGAGGTTAGGGCAAGTGAAATATGGAGCCGGAAGAAAACTTGTTGCTATCCCATTGGAAGCAAATGGCAAAGTTGGTCCATAGAATACTTCCTCCTTGCCTTCTCTGCTAACATCAAGCACCTAATTGAATTAGAAAAGGAGAATTAGGAAAGAGGTGGTGAAACGATATGCTTAACCAGTATTGCGTTTACCTCACAGCAAGATATGTATACCCCAACAACTTCAATATTTTACAATGGAAACAAACACATACATCCAAATTCAAGCTTTCCAAGATATCACTAACTGCACTGATACAGATGACGATAACTAACCTTTAAAACATTTTAAGCATGTGACAATTTTCCCACAAGGGATAGAGCATGACTTCATCAGCAGTCAGAATAAACCCATGGGATCACCAATTTATTATTAATATCCACCACAGCACTTGAAGTCACCACTTGCAAAAATACTGAACTCTAGCGCTATTAAAGTGTTACCCTTTAAGACCGAACTCTAATACTATCCTCATTTTAATAAGGTGGCCTGTCTGCTCTGTCCTTGGGGTGAATATTTTACCTACAAGCGCCTTGTGTTGATATCAGTATTTGTGCATTGTGATGGTCACAAATGCTCCTCATAGCTCATACAGTGCCTGCGAAGATGTGCAGTAAAGCGTCTTACCTGTATGCATGACAATGGTTCATTTGTCCAAATAGAATAGCCACCCACTAAATAAATCCGTCCATTATGCACTGCAACGCCAGATTCATTTTGGCCTGGAAGAAAGAAAAACCCTGTTTGTTCTGCATATACAGCTCAGGTGCTCTTGACAAACAATTTCCCCCAAAAAATGGCATCTATTGGAGCCAATAGGGGTTGTCATGCATATTTTTTATTTTTGGAATCAGTGAAGCAAGCTAGATTTGCTTCACTTATTCCTGTTTCAGTGAAGCATTGTGAGGATCTCCTCAGCCCTGTCCTGTACTCAGTAATACTGAAGTATATGCAGAGGCTGGGGGACATCAGTGTTTCTCAAAACAAAGTCACGTAATAGCAGAAAATGTACAGTATAACCTGTACCTAATGTAGAGTGCCAAAGACTAGTTGTTCTCTATCATATCTAACACAGAGGGTTGTTTTTTTTAA
Organism: Spea multiplicata; assembly: GCA_009364415.1. Taxonomy (NCBI): domain Eukaryota; kingdom Metazoa; phylum Chordata; class Amphibia; order Anura; family Pelobatidae; genus Spea; species Spea multiplicata. The sequence continues at coordinate 33,535 of VKOC01002103.1, read as the reverse complement.
TTAAGCTTGTATGATTAATACTTATATTTATAAACTGTGTGTTAATTTAGTTCTGTACTCATGCTTTTCATGGTGTTTCTACCAAAGATGTATTGTTTAATATCAAGCACTTGCTGTATTATGGGTAGCCTACAAACTGACTGATGAATTCCAAATCTCCCTAGTCTATGGAGTGAATTTACTACCGTGTTTTCAGGAGTGTTGAACATTAGATTTAATCTAAACCAGTGAAATGTGTCGTCGGAAATCTCCTGCCATTACCTAAGTTTTTGGTGGTGTAGATGATGCCTTTTTCAGCACAACATCAACAACCTACCTGTGAGTAAATTGAAGTTACACCGTGTCCACTGATCAGTGTCAATACTGTAGGAGTCTATATGCCGCACCGATATGCGATCATTGTTATAGTCTAAATCATTCCCACCGAGGACATACAGCTTCCTTTGAACAGCTGCCATCGCGTGGTAAACTCTTCTCTGTAGCATGGGACTTCGACTGATCCACTTATTCTAATAAATACAAGTGGAATTTTACAACAATATCAATCTGCTTGGACAATGCCGTATGCAGTCTTCAACCAGTAAACAAATGAATTAGGCTCAATTTACCATTGTAATAAACACCTGTCAAGTTTACATAGGTATCTCCTTTGTATGTTCTGTAGAATAGTGGTGACCCATCGCAGCTGCTGCCCAATTGAAGAGCACTCCCTGTTTCAAAGTCAACCCCTATTTATTGTTTATCTTAAACTCAACAGAATATGCCGTAAACATTGAGAGTCTTGCCAAACATAATTGCCAACGATCCATGATAGCAATCATACACCTGCTTTTATATCATATTCTACATTTCTCATATAAATTACAGTAATTATTTGCTAATAATCACCATCCCTCCTCAAATAAGTTTAAAAAAATGTGTCCTCAATGGCAAAAATCCTGTTTTGGATTATTAGCAGAGGTCCGCAGAGTATTTCATTTTTTTTTTTCTTCACATTAGTAGTCAAATCCCATGATGGAAAGATAAAGATGGCATCTGATTTGCAAAGTATCGCTCTGTCTCCTGATTACAGCATTCTTTCCTCCTCTGCAATGTCTGCCAGGTGATCCACTGCAAAGGCACAGAGGCAGAGGGTCTGCACGGGGTCAGAGCGGATACGTCAGTGTTTGAATACTAATCAGTGCCGCGGAAGCAGAGGTCACCACAGCCTGTCTGTTAGCAGGTAGCTCTGTGCTCTGTGGCAGATGGCAGTCATTATTGACTCTCTACAAAGGCCTCGCTTAAAGCCGTGCCCTGATGCAGAAAGATAGAGTTATTGAGATTCAGAGCGGGTACAAGCAGATGTGGTTTGCCAAAGTCCACCGTAAACAATATGCTAGCAGAATTTAAAAAAAAAAAGTGAAAGAGATGGTCTGTGTGCAAACATGAAGACACTCTCATTAAAAAGAGGAAATGATAACATTAACTGTGTGTCTGCTAAAACATCGCACACAGCAAGCTATAGCAACTAAATTGTGTTATTTTAGTATACAACAACGATGCATACAAATAATAACAGTGTGCTCGTTTATTGAACACACATGGCACGGGAGGGTGCAAATTAACGCAAAGATTATTTTCCCTTCCACTCAAAAAATACACTCAGCCCTTGCAGAAATGCAATTTATTTTTGGTATTAGAGTCAATACACCATATTAGCTTTTGATTTCTTGTAATAATGTAATTACATTTCCAAGTATTGATATAACCTTTAGACTCCTGCTGCCCTGTACCATGACACCCATTATGCTGTGCCAACCAGAAGAGCAAAAGAGGTGCAAATACTATGCCCTATGGGTTTTCTTACATATTAGCGTTAAGATAATACGAATAAGGATATTTTTGGTTCATATGTATATTTAAGTAACAAATGTATGAGACACTCATGTCCAATACACAAATGTCATTTAAGTTGTTTAAAATATTGTACAGTATATATAATATAATATATATATATATATATATATATATATATATATATATGCCCATCCATATTTGTGAACTGTCCTTTACAAGGGAAACACTTTCTTCTGTCCCTCTTTCCTCCTCTGATGTCTCATTTTGCTAGGAGCTGAGAATGTTTGGTGGGTATAAGTGCATTATACTATTCGATGGCCCTAAAAATCACAATAATCTGGCTACAGGTATTCAATCAACACAATATGGGCAGGCAACTCAAAAAAAATGTGTTCATTAGTGTTTTTTTACAGCCCGTAAAAACATACTACTTTGCAGACTACTTTTCAGTGTGTCCTTTAAATCTTCAAATATTTTTTTATTTTTTTTTTTAAACGGAATATTACAAATATCTTTCTTAGGACTTAACATTTCCCCTAGGCAAAAGTTATAACATGGGACATTTTGCTACAATCTATGTATTCTTGTATTCTGTATTTTTAACACAAAAAATATTACTGTTATATTCTGCAGGTATATATTTTTTTTTTTATTAGCGTGTATCTGTAAGCAGGAATATTAACTGTGAGACGCCAGCAACAATAGAACCAAATTATCATAGTAGAATATCGAGGAGTCAGCTTCTGTCTTACACACACACACTAGCACACACAGTCATATATGTATATACTTTTAACTTTCTGTGCTCCATATCAATTGGAACAATATAACTTACCTGGCTTGGATCATATACCATTAATCTGTTTTGATATTGTGCTGTGTTAGTCACGCCACCTGTAAGATAAATGTTCAACAAAGATAGATTATTTAAAAACATAGAATAGGTGGAATGCTATATTAAACCAAGTATGACCCTGATAAAGGGTCAAAAGCATACTTTTTTCATGTAGAAAAAAATAAAATCGGTAATTTTTCTGTGCCATGGTATTCAATACTTTCTAATTCATACACACAGGCTCAAATCCCAGTGGCATTTTACAGAACACTATGACATTTAAATGCCCTATGTCAGTTGGAAAATGATGAATTTTGTTCTTTAACATTTGTGATAAAATACATTTTTTCTACCCTTTTAGTGAATAACTACCGTTCTTCATTCACATCAATCTGTTCCCTTGAAACATTACATAATATACCTTTTCTTTGTTTCTATCTGTCCTTGGGTGTTAATAGCCCCTCCACATTTTACAGTGATACAAGCATCTGCATTAGCCTAGTGGACTAGATTTTAGATGGTATTCCAAGTCGATTTGCCTATTCCAGAAATGATTTTGAGATGCCTCATCTGAGTTCGATGAGAATCTATTCCAGTAAGCAAGGAGCAATGGGGGTGTAAGAGCAACAAGACTATGTAAAAAAAAGCCAACAGAGGAACAAAGTAAGAAACATATACTTCAATATTAATAGTAGTGTATTACATGTAATATTAGAGAAAATAAATAAAAGCCAACTCACATTTTAGTAAATAAACTTCACAGTGGGGAAATCTGAGTCAGGGAATAGGGACAATACCAAAGTTCCTCAATTCAACTCAACAATTTGAGATCTTGGGGTATACTGGTGCCAAACTCTAGGCAAATTCTCAAACAGACCCATTCCAATCCTTCCTTCCTTTCAGTGATGATAGGCTAGGTCACTGTAACTTCATCCACGGCTGAACAAGCCCCAAACAACTTATTCATAGAGAGACTTTGGTTTCTTACGGTTTTGACACATTTAACATTAATATTCACATCATTTTGGCATAGTTAACACCAGCATGCCATGAGTTGAGTCCCCACTGTCTTATATTGGTATTCTACTGAGGCGATACAATTAGAGCTAACCCACTAAACCCAATTTTTTGCACTTGGGAAGTGTTCAATGCACTATGCTTTGAACTCACTATGGTCCAAGGTCACTGTGGACTTAAAGAAGTCCCTCTTGTTTCACACATTTACCATATACCTCATAAAAACAATTTAAGCAACTTAGCAGCAGTATTAGCGATTCATGATTTTTATTTTTATTTTGTTTTTTTTCTCCAACCCACATCAGGCAGCTTTAAATATGACTTTCTCAGTTACACAAAACAGATTGTCAAAAGTAAAGAATGAGGAAACAACCATCTCCCCAGAATACGCCTGCTTCCCTCCTGCAATGCTGGAGGTCTCGGATAATTATATGCACTCCACATACCTCCCCGCTCAGTTTCAGATTAATCTTCTGAAATGAGATGCCGTGGATTTGCATACAGATTTGACGAAATAAAAAAAAAAACGTGAAATTATTAACAGTTTCTATATGTTGCTATTTCTTCTAGTATGGAGTACCCTTGCCTCCAGCAGTATTCATGGCTTTGAAAGTCATCACAATGATTTGCCTCCTCTTAGGTTATGATACCCCATGCTGGTGCACTATCCCCTGCAATCAAAGCAATTGCGCACATTCAGTGGTTTCTTCCTAAGAAGTATATTTTATTGATTGGCAGTTTTGATCTCTATCCTCAGGGGGATAATCAACATCTTAAGAACATTCTATAGATATATCTGGCATTAAATATGCCATCTTCTATGAACTTCCGTTTTTAAGCAAAAACAACTTTTTCTTTCTTCTAACTTTGAAGTGCAAGAGATAACAATTGAAATATTCTGCCAAAATTTGAATGAACTCTACTGTAATGCATCCTTGAAGTGATAGCGCAAGCTATAGAAATTGTTAACCTTCCCTTAGACTCTTTGCAAAGACGATGGAAAGTTATTTCAATGGCATTTTACGAATTTGTGAAGTGTCCCAAAATGTTCAATTCAAGCAAAGAATGGGTAATAATCTCTCTATAAAGGGAGACATGATGCAGCCGTTTTAACTTGTGAATTGCACGGCCGATATGTTCCACAGTAAAATAAGGTCTGCTTGGATAATTTAATAATGGCTAAAATATTTTATGTTTAGACTCATACCGTGTTACATTCTTGTAGAAATCTTCGGATCTACTGAAAAAGGTGGGCACGATAGTCTTTCGTTAATACAGAGGATCATAATTCGGGCTGATGCACAGGCATAGGTTGATGATTCTTGAAAATAGGCTATACACGTAAATGTGCGTGTTTCTAAAAGGTACGAAAAAGTCGTTTTGTACAAGGGAAGAATCATTCATAATGATATAAATAGTGGGTTTTCAGAGCTCGTTAGTTCTGAGAATTTAACCCTTTGATGGCTAGTGTTTTGCAATGTAGTGCATAGTACTCTTGTACTCCAATGCTTTATTTTAGCTGGGCACTTTTTAGGTGAGATAAAAGGCCTACTTCCTAGGTGTTTACCTAAATGCCAAATTACTATAGGGTTAATTTGAACAAGCAGATATTGGTGAAGACAAAGGCGGTCAGGAATAATATAATATATCGTAGTCAGCCTTTTTTCCCCTCTCGCATTTGTACAAACATAAAGCCTAATTCTATACAATTTGAATGTGTTCGGATCTGTTTTTCAAACTGTACATACTTGATGAGAAGAGTAAAGGTTAAACCTTTGGGGTTGGTAATAAAATAAAAATTACATCCCAATGGAGTAAAGTTAATACGTATTCCTTTAATCGGTCAGAAAAAATAGAGCATTTTCATCCAATTATCTGTATTGCCCAACAAAACAGTTAGGAATTGTGATTTTTGAGCATCCAACATAAGATTGAGTAAATAATGTGAGCGTTTTTGACCTCCATTAAGTACTGTATAATTTAACACACTGTAGCACAGCTACTCCGGCATGGCAGTATATAATCATTACATCAAGACCTGTGTGTTTGTTTCCTGTTGGTTCAGCCGGCAGATATTATAAAAAAAGCTGTACCAAAGTAGTCTTTAAACAGTAATTCACAGAGCGACACTTTAGAAATGTTAACCCAAAGTCCCCAAGTGTGTTTATTGTAAAAGCCACAAATATGTTTTTTGTCACATTTTCTCAATGGAGGTATCCACCTGCTTCATAAATGCTACATAAGCTTTTGCAGATTTGTGATGATTAACAAAAATATTTATCTTAAAGATGCACAGACTGTATGCTCGCAAGAGCAGGGCCCACTTTTCCTTCTATACTAGCATCTCTTCACATATGTTAAACGTATTGCCAATCTAAAATATATTTACACTGTCCTCTATTGTAATAGCGCTATGAAATCAGCTGCTGCTATATAAATATAATCTTATAAACTGACCACTGAGTGTATTTGTCAAATGCGTAAAATTAGGACAAAGAAAAAAACAAAAAAACACAAGTAAGTTACAGGTTTCTGGGATTGTCACAGAATAAAGTGGTAAATCCTCAGCCCCACATTTTCCTTTTTAGGTACCATAAAATACCGTGCTGGTCACCAGCCTAGAACAATCCATAGCGACTATTTGTCGAACTTCGTTCTCCTTGAGGACAATATTGCTTACATATTCCTCATATATGCTTTTAAAGCGAGTTTCCATAACTTTATTATTATTTTTTCACACTTTTTTTTATATGTTGCGCAATGGATTATTTGTTGTGTTTGTTTTACATGTAATTGTGTCATCTCTACTGGAAAGAAAATTTACAGAGATTTGATATACAATTTTATATTTTGTATCACTGGGTGTTACAACAAGCTGCTACATTCATAGAGGATTATACAAATTTGATCATTTGCATCACTAAATGTTATAACGCTTTTCCAATCTATATATGATTTAAGCTCACCTACTCTCACTTTTTTTTTAATGCTTTCTACATTTTGGGTGTGTGTGAGAGAGACTACCCTGAGTACTTGGTTTGGAGCTTTTTTCTTTTTTATATGAGTGCTTTATTTCACATTTATTGGTGACCAGTCTAGCCTGTATTCTGTACTCCGTATTGAGCAGGGCCCTACACTGTGCATGAAACACGTGTTGAGTGCGATGCATAGCAGGATGGTCGGGCTACAACACTGAGGTGAGCATGTGCTGGAGATTTGTAGACTGTAAGTTTTTCTCTTTGGAAATATAAGACTGGTTGACACTGTATGGGACATTAAAATTGTGAGCATTTTTTTTAAAGATTTTTTAAAGAGTTATATTTTCTGCTTTTCTGATGCCACTGTTAGGGGTCACCACGCTCAACCAGTTAAGGGGTTTTGTTCTCTCCTCTACTTTAGCTATTCTTTCCTCCTCCTTCTTTCCTTTTTTCTGCCCCCCTTCCCCCTTTTTCTTTATTTCCTGCTTTCCAAGAGAGACTGTTATTTTCTATGTGTTTACATAATAATTAAAATAATATATATTTTACTTGGTAAAGCATTGATTTGGCCATTGTTAGACAACACTTTACAAGAATAATTATTCCAAAAACGGTTTCTATATAAATAGCAATAACATCAGCCTTAGCTATAGTCTGCTGGAAAAGCCACTTCTATTTATTATGTCGTGCTCCATTGGCCAAAGTATAACATTGTTTATATTAAAAACATGAAAATGAATGCATTCTACAAAAAAGTTCTTATTTACCTGATATCCAAAGAAGATCATCAGCAACACATCCTGCATGACATGAAAGAGACCTGTCAAAGGATTGTACGAAAGTCCACTTATTTTTCTTGGGACAGTACCTCTCTACAGATGGTAGGACTTGTCGAAGTTCATTTCTTCCTCCAACTGCATAAAGACAGTTGTCCACTGCTCCTAGCACAAAATGCTCTCTGCAGTTTTTCATGGGTGCAATTTCTATCCATGTATTACTACGGGGGTCATACCGACATGCAGTTTTCACCGCACAAGTGCGACCTGTGGCATGTTCAACTTCTCCACCTGCTGCAAATAAAAAGTCTCCTAAGATTGCTACACAGTGATGACTTCTTCCTACTGGCATAGGGGTCAATTCGCTCCAGTTGGCTATGCCTGCAATATGGACATTGTCCTGATCCACTGGGTTAAAGTATCTAAGCTCCCGAACTTTGCAGATCTCCCTCTTTTTTCCTCCCACAATGTAAAGTGTGTTAGATTGAAAGCGTGGCTTTGTCCGTATTGTCTGCCACACTGGCTGTGCATAGAGGCTTTGATGATATTCCAAGGCTTCGTTAATAAGCGCTGTTGCTTTTTCACTGCTTTGTATCAGAGGATGACAGAGGGCAACCGTATGAAGAGTGTTTGTATCCATCAGGCCAAAACGGACATACTGCAGAAGCTCGTCCATGTACTGATAACGACAATTGTGCTCCAGCCACCTGACAGCCAGCTGAAATAAATCAGTTAATTCTTAAGAATTCAGTAACAGCTACACAAAATATTTTTAAACCATATTTGTAAAATTATTGTCAAATTATATATTATGGCTTTATTTTTCATAAATAATTTGACATATCTAGTGCAAAGGTGATTGAAAAGTATTTCTCCTGATTTTAGAAACAACTCACCTAATCACCAGGCAAACACTAGACTATGTGTATCATTATTACCAACCAAGATGTTTTTCAAATTTGATACGCAAAAGTATGTGTTTCTAAACTGGGCTTTTTCACAAGGGCCATTCTACCACATGTCATACAGCAACTAAACTCTTCTAAGGTATGTGGGATAAATGAAAATAATTTTTCGCACACTCCTTGCAATTGCACTTAGGATTCCTTTACAAATGTATGTTTAAGCAACATCCCCAAGTCCTTCGCCCCTTCAACCGGTTCCCCCTTGGGATAGGCCTTTTGGGATTGAGCGGGCCTGGAACTTTGTGATGATCCTTGAAAGACATGGGACAAACTCTATGAAGAACAGACAGGATAACCCGAGGCAAACCGTAGTTAGGAAACCAGAATTCAGGATCCTCACATAACAAAGCTAAGGTCGGGAAGCCAGAGAACAGCGTAGTAGAGGTTAAGCCGGTGTCAAACATGGAATGAATACGAATAGGATTGCACTGTGGCAGGATACAATATGACTAGCACAGGTATGGCTACCAGAGAACATAGTGTTCTGGTCTCTAGGGCATAGATAGGGCTTCCTATGGGATGTTGGTGCCAAATTAGAATTTTGGTATGGTAATTCAAAATGGAGTGACGTCACTCTGTAACATGTGTACGCTCCTTGGCCAATTTTAGTGTGATGCGGCTGTGCGCAAGGCCTCAAAGGACCACTGCAGCATGACCCGGAGCAGTGGCTGGAGGAAGGATGGATCTGCTTGCAGACCAAAGGATTTTTATTTTTATAATTTCAAGGAAATTAAATTGTCAGTAAGATCTGTTAGGAAATACATTTTTAAATGTTCCTAGGTTGGAGAGCCACAACGGGTTTTTTTCAAGAGTTTTTTAATTATTATTTTTCTACGCTTGGTTTCTTGTACACTTTCTTTCACTGAATTTCTTTTTTTATTATTCACTAAAGACTCCTTGGGGACTCCATGGATCTTTTTTGTAACACAGGAGTCCCTTTATTTTTTCACGTTTTTGTGAAAGAAGAGTGGTGGGGAGGGTCATCAGACCCTGCAGAGTATCTCTCATGATAAGGGCCCCTCCTGCTGTGCCAGTAAAAAGGGATGCTTTAATGGCTATTCAGGATTTTTAAATCCCCTACCATTTCAGTCCGAGAGCTGTTATATTGTTTCTATCAGTTCTGAGTCAGTGGTGTTAGCTGCTGCTGTTATCAGGGAGACCATGCTGTCATTAGTCTGCTAGTTCTCTTGTGCATCAACAGTGAAATTGCAAAACAACGATGGATGTTATACTACATCCCTGGTAGTTAAAGGGACCCTCCAGCCATCATGATAGCTGTCCCGTTTGAACATGTATGGGGAGATTCTGCAGAACCCCCCATATGTGCTTGCCCCATTTCCCACCCTTCTAATATTTTCCATGCAGAAGATTTGTTCATCAGTTCACCCTTCTAACCGCTGACTGAAGCCTACCCCACTTAAGGATGGGTCCACATTCCCTCCCAGCTCTTCCAATTGTCTCCTCATGCTATATTGTAGGAAAAAAACAGGTGGAATTGCGCCATTCATTGACATTTTAGTTGAAGAAGAGCAGTACCACTGAGTACCTGTGCAGCTACGCCAAAATCTTGAAAAAAGCACTTTTTAATGTTTGACTAGACCTACAGAAAGCCGTACCTTTCATAATGAAAAAAATTATATGGAATCGTTAACCATTACTCTAGAATACGCCTTACTCCCACAGCTTATCAGCAGCAAATGTCAACAGTCAGCCAGTCAGCGGCAGGACAAAGTGTACATAACCACTAGCTGAAGAACCAACTTGTTTTAGTAAATGTCATTTGCACATTATGAACATGACCACTTAACACTGCAAGTTATACTTAAGGAAAATTCCATATCTCTTTAACCTTTCCCATTTATAAGAGGATTCATTATTTTAAAACATATTGATGGTGGTATTTTCCTACCATTTTTGTGCAGTTTAACAAATGTACAAAAAAAAAAAACCACAACACAAAAAAAGACTATTATAAACAAACGAGGCAGAATCTCGGGTGTACAAAAAAACTTGGACATATTTATTGTTCACTACCTTATGAATGCTAATGTTACCGCCCAACATTTCCAATGGCCAGACGAGCAATTCATTTTAGCAGCATAGTTCAAGGTGTAACTAGGCAGCAGGACTTTATCCAGATTTATCCAGGTTTTTTTTAAGACTATGACGTTTCGAAAGAGGAATAATGTTATTTACATAGTTTAATTTCTTAAAACATTTTTTTATACTTTATATATTATTATGACTTCTAGAGCTGTAGAAAACTGTGATATATGTATATACATTAAATATTCTGAGCCCCTAGTACAAGAACGAAGGAGAGGCACTGCTCCTTCTAAAGAGGGACATTTGTGAGGTATGCATTCCACCTTTGGCCTGTAACTCCTTTATGCCACCACAATCATCTATGCCATCAAGATCATTGTAAATATATGTGAAGTACACAAAAACTGGAGTATCTTGGCTGCCTATTCCACCTTATACATTTTTTTAATAACTATATCATTAAAACATTTTCAAAACATTTTCAGGAGAGAAACAGACAGAGATAAAGGGAGGAAAGATAATAATGAGAAATAGAGAAAGGAAAACACAGAAAGAGAGAGGAGGCCACAGAGAGAGGGAAAGGGGAGAGAAAAAGAACTAAAGTAGAAGGGTAACACCAAGAGAGAAAGAAGAGGTGACAAAATAAAGGAGAAGACAAAAAATAGAGAGTTGAAAAAGTGGAGATGGACGAAGAGAGAGAAAAAAGAGTGAAAGGAGAAAAGGAAGATAGAAAGAAACAGAGAGACAGAGATAGAGAGAGGGGTGGCAGGAGAGAAGGGGAAAAGGAGACAAAGGGGAGGATCTACAAATCTCCAGCACATGCACACTTCTTTCTGTGTGTCAGTTCAACCCCCTCCAGAATGCGGAAAACATGGCCAAAGAAGTAAATCAGGAACCTGATATTTACATATTTTTCCGGGAGTGCAGGTGAAAGCACCTGTTTATCCTGCACATGCCACACTAATCTGATTCTTCCAACTGACCTGGTTTAATGTGTCATCCTATGTAGTGAGGATTTTAGAAGTGACATAATAATCTAGGGAAACCTCTCCTAATCATTCTTCCAAAATGATTGGCCATGCCAATTACCCGATCTTCTTACGAAAAAACAACAAAATATCATAGGAGCAGGTAATTTTCCTGTGAACGTTGCAATAATTTTTGGTTAGTAAAAAAAAATAGCATTATAAGTTTCCCAAAGCGCCATACGTGTCCGCTATTTTTTTATGGAAAACATCTTATTAAGTAATTTTTGGAATATTGTGTTTTCAAAAAATACAAATACAAACAATTACAAAATGTAAACTAGCCACCTTATTTTATGGAAACATTTTTTGGATTTAGGGTAATGTTGGACTGTGAAAAAGATCTGACTGTTTAAAACAATGTATATTATGTCTGACACATTCTATAGGTAATCAATGTGAAGCCTATAGCAAATATGCTTATACCTATCTGCACCTTTCATTTCCTTCTCATTTAACTGATAATTATAATTTAATACTAACACTCATAGTTCACACTTTGTCACATATTGAATCAGCAAACCTTAAGTGTCAAATTACTTTCACCTTCTTTCATCAATATGTAATCAGGCCTAGCTGAAGTCTAATCAACCAATGCTAGTGGGAATAAGTCTTCTTCCATGACTGTTGAGGTCTTGGCGGAATACTACGTGAAAGTTAAAAAGTGTTATTGAAACAGAACCAGCCAAATTCCATTAGGAAAGCAAAGGAGGAATATATGTTCTCCTGGTAACTCAAGCGTTCTAATGTCCATGCAATAGGCAGAACTTTTAATGGTGCCACTACACTATTCGCCACTTATGTCAACATGGAACGCACAATAACTTTTAAGGGAAAAGAAATTAAACATTTCATCTCCAGTATTAAAAGAACAAAAAGAAAGACAGGGAAGCTGTCACTAGTAGCACCCAAGAGGAAACTTAAACACCAAAGAGATCAAAAATCAACTTTAAAACTGGCTTGTCACATACAGCATAGTTACTGAACCACAAAATACAAATAATAACATACATAACCCAAAAATGCATCTGATAATAACCTAAAAGAACATAGCAGTCGAAAACTGGAGCAAGTCTCCCTTCATATAAATGTAAATAAGGAGATAATGTCCTCCAAGGTTTAGCTGTTGCAAGACAAAAATGAGAAGAGCGGTGCAGGGTTACCCTTAGCAAGGTGGTGGATATTTTTTAGCTGGGGTAACTGTAATACCTTATAAAAAATGTAAAATGGCGAGAAATCTCTAAAGTATCTTGTTAGATAATCCTCTTTACTTTTTACAATGAAAGACAGACTTTGATTTGCATAAACAAAATTCACCAAAAGGCAATGATGAGTTTAAAAAATCAGTACCTCTTAAGTGATATGTTCACAACATGAAAATATTTACTATTGTGGAATTACAAGAAAGTTCTAATTCGATAAAAAAAAAAATCGAAAAAAGATTTGCTCCTGCTTTGTTTTTCAGAGGCTTTAAAAAAATGCAGCTGTGAAGGTCACTGAGTGTTAGAACTTCCTTAGGGCAGCGAATAAATTAAATCCGGAGGAAAAAAAAAATCTAAATTGTGATTTCCAGAGTGTAAAGCACAAAGTCTAAATGACAGTGATTGGCAGGCAAACTATATCCTTGCAATATAGAAGACCGCACGTTCTCATTTCTTCAGTGTAGGCAGCAAGCGCCCATTAAACCTCCGTCTGATGCCCAAATTAACCTTCTTGGCAAACTGAAAGAGGCACAAACTATCATAATCAACCTTTCATTATCACAGCAGCCTCTAGTTAAAGGGTCAGAATAATTGTGCCATCAGAGCACTGATTGTTTTCAATCAACAGAAGGCTCGAGTGACAGCTCGGCGATAGAGCAGTTTGATGAAACCTCACCAAGCCTAATCAGAGGAGATGAAAGGAAAGCATGATTGGTGCAAATGAACAGCCGTGCCTCTCTTTTTTCATTTACAATCTAAAATTACTCTTAAAACTGTGGCTTTTCCATTCCCTCCCCTTACTAGCGCCTCTAGAAAAATGTTTGACGTGTTATGAGTTTTGACACGACAGAATTCTGATGCCCAGGTGTAGCGATCTGCTGGATATTTACGTGGATGCATCGTATCATTTTAACAAGATTTGCTCTTGGAAAGTGTATGATGAGGATAGATTTTGCAGATAGATGCGATATCATCTGCTCTCCCTGTTTGATTAGTGGAATACTTTGTTACGCCTTATACAGTGTGCGATGAGATAAGCGATATTTGAAAGGCTTTAACATTTCTTTCTTTTTTTTTTTTTTTTAATTCAAATGCAGTCCTGGCACTGAGTGCTGACAATGATTCATGCAAAGAAGGGAGACGGAAAGGAAAGGCATTAAACAGGGGTTGGGTGTTAAAAGGCTTTACTGGCAAAGATGGAATTAGACAGGGTTTATGTATTCAGAGTACTCTGCATGTATCTAGGATACAGGGGATATTTCATGATTGACACAAACTCCACTGCCAGGAAACCTTATATTGAGTGGTTGATCTCACGCTAGTAAGAACAAATTACGTTTTGCTGCCAGGCCCTGTGTACGGCAGAAGAAGCGAGGCAAGCGGAAGAATGGGGCAAATTCCCTCTGTGCTGCTTGGATGCAACAATTAAAGGTGCTGTTCCAACCACTCTGCTGAATTTAACACATATGTTACTAAATGCAGCATCAGAAACGTCATTCGTCAGTCTTACTGAGGAAAACACGCTGTCTCTAGGAGTAATTCTTAAATCATGAAAAATTTTGTCTCATTCATATTTTTTTCCAGGAAAACTTTTCATGTGACACAAAAGCTTTTGTTTGTTTTTGTCATTTTGTCATCATCATAGACCCACAGGGGTTACTAAGATCTTCGTGCAGCATTGATACATGACTCGATCCTTTGTTGCTCACTCTTTGGATTTTTTTTTAATGCATCTTTTTTGCTGAATAAGTTGTTGAAGCCGAATGCTGAGGAACTGATCATGTGTTTTTTGGCCTGCTATATGATTGAGCTATTGCTTGACCCATTCCCACATGTGAAAAATTGGCAGCCCTCCCCTGGCAGTGAGCCACAAGCATTACCTTGAGGCACATTACGCAAATGAACCTTAGCAGAACAGTCATTTTGTTCGTTCCTCTGAATGTGTCATTGCATAAAAGCACAAAGACACTTGTAAAAAGTGAGTTTTTTACATTAACATGGCAGAATGTATCAGTGCCTACTTTTGTGTCACATGAAAATCAAGCAGTCACTGACAAAAAGAGTCAATAAGGTTACACTTTACAGCATTAACTAAGTGGGCACAAGGGATTACTAGGGATTTTGATTCTAATTCTATATTTGGTAATTAAAGTGTTAAATTCAGAAAACAACACATCTAAACTTTTAAAACACAAAATCTTTGATTCTTACATGTCAGACAACCACTCTATCTGACTATAGTATAAAGTAACCCTATTTACAAAAAAATGGTTCCTAATGACAACAGCATGTTTTATTCACAGCAACTGTTTGAGAAAAAAAAACTTTACTTACTAAAATACTGATACTTTTTCTAAATTCTATAGAGAATAATAATGTTTACAGAATAAGCGATTCAGACAAATTTTGTGGTTCGTTTTTCGTCTCACTCGTTTTCAGGCAACAAATTTTGTTCCCTGCCCATTCGGTTTGCATTTTTAAATACGGAATGAAATTTGTTGCTCAGAGCCCACATGCATTCTCATTCACTTCCACTTACTCTCTCACATTCTCACACTCTCATTCTTGTTTGCTCTCTCTCACACTCTCTAAATCTTTCCCTACCTCATTTGCCTACCACTTCCACTTCCCCATCTTCTTGTTCTTCAGCTTTTCTATTCTACCTTCTGTCTCTCATCTTCTCACCTTTATCTTTTATTTTCTTCCTTCTATCTTTGTCCGCATCTCCGCGGATATTACTTGGCATGAACTTCCACCAAAATGGCAGGCTCTTCCAGTGATGTCATCTCCCCCAATCCTCCAATTGGCGAAGAGAACATCACCAAAGGTGCTGCAATTTTAACCTAAGGTGAACGTCCGTCAAAATGGCGGCACTTCCGCTGAGGTCCTATCCCTCAATTAGATTGAGGAAGTAGACATCAACAGAAGCGTTGTCATTTTGCCCTAAGGTGAACTTCTGCCCAAATCATAGCGCTTTTGCTGACTTCTTCTCCCCCGATTGGAGGATCGAGGGAGAAGATGTCAGTGAAAGAGCTGCCATTCTGGAGGAAGTTCACCTTAGGGCAAAATAGTGGTGCTTTTGGAGACCCTCTCTCCCCTGATTGAAGGATCAGGGGGAGGATGTCACCGGAAGCGTTGCCACACGTAGAATTGGGGCCAAATATAGAAGATGAAGAACAAGAAAATAAGGAAGTGGTCGGCAGAGGCAGAAGTAGTCGGCAAAGAGTGTAAGAGAGAGCGAACCAGAATGAGAGTGTGAGAAAGTGAAAGGTCCCACAAATTTCTGAGCTTTTTGCTTTGTTTTTGTCTTCGTGGGGGGTCTGGCCTCGTTTTCGTGAATTTGTACGAATCACCAAATTTGTCAAAATTCTGAACATTAGCAATTCGTAGATGTAATGCTGTGATGATTTATCAGAAATTTGTAAACTATATTAACTGAAAAACTAAAATCTGAAAAATAAAATTACGTTAGATAGTTGATAACAACGAATAAATTTACTGGACAGATATGAACAGGCATAACCAGTATATATCACAGTATACTGAACCAGACATTAATGGTGGTTAAAGCGTAACTCCAATCACTATACTTTGAGCCCTATAACTATATAGGGGTCAAGCCAGACATTGACATGGTAGGCCTCTGCCCCTAAAACAGGCTGTCTGTGCCACCTCTGCCCCCCTCTAAACAGCCTCTCTGTCCAATTTTTTTCCCCTAAACACTCACTTCATTCACCTATTCACTTTCCCGCACACCCCTTTATCTCTCTTGCAGATTTCACTGCCAGCTGAGTATCACTGGGGCCGCGCAGATGTCTTCTGTGCGAAGAAACTCTTTTCCCACCCAGAGGGAGCAGGGACCTGGGTGGGAAAAGAGTTAGGCGGCTGTCGCAACAACTGATTGTTAAGTAGTTCAAGCAGCTGTTGTAAGGGAGGATGAGGAGAAAGGAGAGAATTTCATAACAGAAAACTGATCTCAGCTAATTAAACCACATATAACTTTATCCTAATGCTATGTGCTACATTGGATTGACTATAAAATAAATGCATATCTCCCAGGAGGGATAGTTCAACTTTAGCACAGCTTTATCTGTCCAATCTACCTCCCCTCATTCTCCTCTTTCCTAGGAGCTAAGAATGTTGTTGATGCCCCATTTATGAGTAGAACCATTTTACAAGTTAAAATGAGCATGATGTGAGGCAGTCCATGGGGCAAACAAACAGTACTGATATGTGATACTAGAACTTTAACTACCGGTTTACTGTAGCTCAAATCAATTTATTTTGTGAAAAACAAAACTGACACTTGTGCTTTAAAGGTTTAACATATACATAACTTATAAATGAAGAAAACCTTTTTCACTAAAACAACTAATAAAAAATAATGATAATTGTTAACTACACACATGAATTGGTATTGGTAAATATCATAATTTAAAATTATACCAAATATTTCACACAATGAATAATGAAGAAGTTGTCTATGGGAAATGATAGTGGAAAAGAATGCTAGCAGAAAAGAAATGAACCATATATAAGAGGATGCTCAAAGCTAAGTGGGTACTTGGAAAGGTTAAATATGGGTAGACTAACCTTTTTATGACTCATATTAAGAGAGAAACCAAAAAATTAAAGACAATCTGAAAAGTTTTTCTGCAAACAAATGCTAGATATTTCTTTCTTTCAACTTGGTCAATATAGGTTTTAGTTATATGGAGTAAAAAGTAAAGAAATCACAAATAACAAAAGTATTGAAAAGAACAGACAATTGTTTTTTCTTACAAGAATTCTTAGTAGAGGGTTTCAGATGTTCTAACATTTAAAGACACCATATTCGTTGTAGTCCATATCTGATTGTTTCATCAGTGCTGCAGGAGGGCTTATCCATGTCCTAAGCAGTCAAACTTCAATATCCTGTCTATCAGGTTCTGATTACAAAACTCCATTCCCAACATATTTTAGCAATGGCAAGGCTAGCTGGATACTAGAACGCACGGCAGGAGCTGATTAAGAAAATGTCAGGCACAGTAATATCAATCCCATGAACATTCATACATCTGCTGCTTCTCTATTCATTGCACTCATACTCTTTGTTATTTCGATTCACAGCTAACTCTGCTCTAGCTTCTTATGGAGGCCACCTGTAGACTAGATGACTGTCATATTGTCTAGATGTACAAATAAAGGTCACATACATACATGAACTGGATTTACAGGCATTAAAACTTATTTCAACCAGCAGGGATTTATTTTGAATCATCTGAACCTTACATTAAAACACTGGACATGTTTTGGTTCAAAACTGTGGCCAGCTAGGAAAACACAGATTATTCATATATTAGAAATCTCTTTAATAGCGCTGTTTTAATACTGAGACGAAATGACTACTTAAAGGTGTTCTGTCAATTGTAGTCATTTGAAATGTGCATTAAGAAATTCTGGAATGTAACTTGCACCCTCCTAGGAGTTCTTAGGAACATGTGAACTGTCAGATAAATAGGACCGTACTGTGTGTGCTCGAATTAGCAGATGGTTCCCCTATAACATTACATGGCTTTATTCTTAGATAATTGACATGTACATATGACCAAATCACCACATCATCTATGCATGTGATACATTAAATTGTACATTTAGGTAGCATTAACAAGAAATGACTTTGTATATTTTGACAGAGCATTTTAATGTACTCTTGTAAATCGCAATTCTTTCTTATGAAAATTAGATACCGCTATCTCGTACTGTGCAAGGATATGAGTCCAATGGGTCCAGGACCCCAATCTGTTTATGTGAATTGAGTCTGGTGAGAAATTAACCTACTGTTGCTTTTTTTTTTTTTTTTATAAATGTCCCTGATGTAAACTTCATCTAAAGGTCTATTAGATAACCACAGGTAGTTTTAGTCTGTGCTTATTTCTTGACTGTTCTCCTTTAAGGCACTGGCATGAGGATTTGTCAAAGTCAATGAGCACTTTATTTCAGTAAGGATAGTGGGTAATGAACAATTCAGCAATTTAATGAGATTCTGTAGATCTGTCCCCAGCCTGTCCATCAAGTTTTGCTTATATAAAACACCATGACACTAATCTTCAGTTCTTCCCAATCTTAACCTCGGATGAATATTAGATTCATCCATGGTATATTGCATTACCAGAATAACCTTTGCAAAAATGATGAACTTAGCTATACTTCAGGCGATATTGCAGGTCTAAATTTGATTCTTTTCTATTGAGTTTGTTTCCTGTAGGAGAATTACTTATTTACTAAGATAAAGCAAAATAGATCCTTTATTGCCATCTGAACCTCTGCACTGAAGTGGTTGATATTTATGGTCATTGTTAATTCATTCTCGAGGATCATGAATAAAAAACTACAGCCTGCAGCAGGGGACTGCTTATAACCCGTGTGCATCACAGTATTAGTAACCTTTAGAGAGGTGGCTATTATAGCTAATAAGGGGCACTGTACAATTCAGTGTCACTCAAAATGAAAACAATATAAAGAAAATCAGCAAATAATAGTAAATGCAATACTAAGATTAATAGCATGCTAGGGACATGATGGATCAGGAGACCATGAGTAATATGGATGACTAAGAGTAATTACATTGTCCTTCTATTTCGCAAGGAGAATAAAAAAAGATACAAGTCTCTACCTATAAATTTGTTCACCCTTGCTTAGAAGGTTCTGATAAATAATGGATACACAAAGTACATAGTATCCATGTAAACGCATGTATTGCATTATAATTCATGGATTAATACAACTTTATTATACATATTTTTAGAGTCACAAAACCACTCATTTGGAGGAATAGAAATTTAAAATGGTAGGACATTATTTATATAGTCCAAGTCAAAAGCAAAAATCATTTTCTTGACCCATAATTCTTTAGCAACTAAATAGCATTTCATGCACCTTAACCTGTGAGTAAAGTTCTAGTAAGATTTAAAACCAGGTCTAATGAGAGACTTTTAATGTACTGAGGCTGACAATAACTAAATAGTGAAGCTCTAAGACAAATTATGTCTAATTCATCTTTTACAGGTGAGTATTGTAGATAATGGAAATAAATAAGAACATCCTTCATTGTTCGCCATTACTGACCTGCCAGATCTGTTCTTCGCTAAGTGAAGTTAAGTGGTCACTTTTTAAGACTTCTCTAAGAAGACGGAAGGGTAGTGCAAGAACTTCTTCAGGGTGACTTTTCAGAAGCTCCGACAAGTGTTTTACAAGAAAGTCCACCACAGCAGCCTCCAACAACGTTAGGTTAAACAGGTCGGCAAGCTTGTACAAGTCCAAGTAATTAAAGTTATTTAGTTCCTGGATGGTAAGAAAAAGATTAGAAAACAATAAATATGGTGTCATTTTTTAAAATTTCCACATTGCTTAGGCCTTTGTTCAACAATTAATTAATTACATCTAGCTGAAATTCTGAGCATCAACTATATCAATTGGAGTAATTATTCCCTCACATAGCTGGAAAAAATATAGCTGTAAAGGCATATATATGTTAACTTGATGACCATCCTAACATAATAACGCAATTATGTTTAGTGTAATCATTTAAGAACCGGGTATATAAATGATATATTCTAGGCTGGAGATTCTGTTATTGTATTAAGTCATTAAAACAAGGACTGAGTGAGTGTATATGAATGCAACATGCCATTAGTGATATAGCTGACAGCATTTCCATGCTGAGTTCCCACTAATCTTGTTACACTCTTACATCCCAATATACCCTGCCCTATATAACAAGTGGTCATTTGCATTCATTTGTCTCTTGGTAATAGAAAAGCAGATGGGGAAAGGATACTTTTTTACACTTAATTTCCATGTGGATATTTTTATTGTCAACACCTCTTCAAATCACTCTGTAGAAGCAAATAAACGATTTAAAATGTGCAATATTAGCCTCCATTATGAGTTTTCGATAAATATAGTTGGTGTTACAAATGACCACATTTAACATGGTAAGGCTACATGGAGCAGCTTCATCATCCTTTTCAACAGATAAAAACCTTGCAATACTTAAAAAAATGCTTATATTGTATATGTGTATTTGTTATTTATTTAGATAGATAAAACACCGCTGAAAAGTTTGGGGTCACTAAGAAATTTCTAAGAAAAGCAAATTCTGTCCATTAAAATAACGTCAAAGGGATCAGAAATACAATGTAGACACTGTTAATGTTGGAAATTATTATTAATAGTATTAATTGTTTTATATAGCGCCATCAAATTCAGTAATTTGACTTACAGAAACAACAGGTGAGGAGGGCCAATGACTATTGTATGGGATATTTTAATATATATATATATATATTATATATATTAATTGATTGTAGGATTATTGCAACTGTAAACATTAAAAAAGGTGGAAGAGTATATTACATAGTGCCTTAATCTTCTATATAAATTGCTTATAAGTAAGTGCCACTGAGCAGGGCCATCCTCATCTGTTGTATATTTTGCTATATCAAATTGTTGTTATATATTTGATATGCTGTCTACCAATTGTACAGCGCTGTGGAATATGATGAAGCTATATAAAACAATAAAAAAATAATAATACATATCAAATATTGTGTTTCTTATTTATTAAAAAAATCTAGTGGATTCTTCTACTTTTTAACTCTATATTTTAGGCTGATGATTTGAGTATTCACCTGTGTCTCTTATTATCCCTACCCCAACCCACCACTAATAGTAATGGATAATAAGTAATTGCTCCAGATATAAACTTTGTTTTCAGTAAATACACCCAATAGTGAATGTGTCCAACCAAATAACATTTAATTATGTGACTAAAGAAATGCCTTCCCGCTCCATTAGCTGTGCCTCATGGGGTAAACAGCTTACAGGATGAAAAACCCTGATCTCACTTTAAGTCTAAAATCAATAATTTAATAGGGTTCATGATGCACTTCCAATGATTCTAAATAATATACAGTAGAATACCAATAATAAAGATGAACAAAAATATGATATTACACTATTAAATATGTAAACACCGACAATGGGTAGATTTCGAGACTAATGAGTGCATTAATTGATAAGAATAATTAAAACTGTACGTGTAATTTAGTACTATATAACAGTTTTTGTGAGGAGGACATAATACCTGTTTTATTTTACAATTTTAAATCAATCTTCAAGGTCACTTGGATTTGAAAAATGACCTGATTCAGAAGATATAAAACCATTTTCCATTTAATGAGGTCACAGTTAAATGGAATAGATTCTAAGGTACTATGCAGGAACCAAATGTTGCAGCTCATTATGAAGCCAACTGTGCAGATTTAACATATGCTTAATTAGGTTAGGTAAAGCAGCCAATGTGCATGCAGATTGGTCCATTAATTCTATAGCACACATAACAAGCATTCATTCCTAATTGGGCAGACTGATAAATTATAATGCAAACATAGGCTCCACTTACTCAGCTTTCACTTGGAGGAACACGACCATGAATTTAAAAATTACTACCTAATTTATACTATATGAAATGTCCTCAGTCTTTCTTCTAATAATTGCCATAATGTGAGGAACAGAAACACTGCAACAAATCTATTAAAGGCAATCTATCATAGAATTGCGTTTCATTATATTTTTGTTGACACACAGATTTATGCAGATTATTGTAGTTTTCTGTCTGATATAGGTGTACATTTTTAGATAATCCTGCATACCAGTTAACCATGGAACCAATATGTTAGGTATGATATAATGTTGTCACCCTGGCCATTTTACTGCAGTGCCATTGGTTCACGTACTATTGCACCACAACAGAAATCCCAAGGATTGGCCAGAATATGGTCAGTGGGACACAGGTCATGCTGTTGAAACAATCCCAACTAAAATGTTGCTATTGACACCTTGTTTTATTAATGTTCATAATTTAGAGGCGCTCAATAAAGGCAGGCAAGCTAGAAAACCAAGTCTTTGCTGGGACAGATGCTGACCTGACTTCAATCAGCTGCCATGGTCCCCTGGGCATAACCAGAAGGATGCTGTAAGCACTATATGCTAAAAAGCGAGGTCATGCTTATGGCTGAATCCTGCTTGGTCGCAAAATACTACTCATCCTAACACCGAGAACATTCAGGCTTTTGCGCCCATATCAATCTACTCAGCCATAGCTTGTGATCTTTGCTCCCTCAACATATGGTAGTTGGATTTCAGTTTGTTTTGGTGGCACATAAATTGATAAACAGTTTAAGCTGATGATAAGTAATGAGTGATGTATTGACTGTAGCTGATACCCTATTTATGACCACATGCAGCACCCAATACTTGTCACCCTGTAGGAAAAACTAAAATAAAAATATGGTTGAGGGACTCATACATGGTATCTAGTTGTACAAGTATGTCTCTTCCAACACTATCCCTTTTACCTTCTAGTCACCATAAATCCCCAAATCATGTTCAAGCCCCCTGTACTATATGAGGGAATACTCTATGTGGGAGAGTTATTGTTCTCTGCCTTCCAGATGTCATCTGTGGACAGTCCATTGTCTCTCTTAAAATGCTCAGGTCTAGGCCTAAATATGCCCCTAGTAGCAATAGAAAGCCATAAGTCTCATATTGCTAACTAAATCAAGAAAACAATCAGTAATTATCTATGCCCGGTGTTTTTAAAAAAAAATAGAAGGAAGACTCTAGAAAGGGAACAGCTACAACTATATGCCGCAATGTCAGTGGCATAAAATGCTGGAAAATATTAGATTTAGCTGTTAAATTTTCTGTAACACTGCATTATATGGCACTACCATTTATTTAAAAATACGAGCACAAAGGCACTCTCTGATGCACCTTTTTTGATCTGACTGTTTGGATATTACTGTGCAAAGCATGAACAGCAAAATATCAGATTATACTCAAAAGAAAATTTTATAAATTAATTTTAAAGCAGCCTTGATTTCAAGAGGAGATTTTGGATAAAAATCTCCTTACATAGGCAGTTATGATTGCTTCTAGCTCCTACTCATATCTTCATTATTTGTCTATTATATCTTCAGCCAGTGTATACCAGTACTTGCAATTTCTCAGTGATTGTGAATCAAATTGAATACAATATTAGAGTACAAAAATAAAAATAATGATAACATATTTCAATTCCATTACCATTATAAGAAATGTCTGCCCAAAATTAGAGCGTAAAGTATTATTGCTGAAAAGTTTGTTTTATCATCATACACATATACTGATTTTCATATATACTTGAGGCTGACAGAGAATAAAGAGGCAAGAAGTTGTTAAATTACTTAAGAAAAGAAAGAAGATGTCTGCTCCTTTACCCCATGCTTTAAAGTATCTATTGAACATTGAAAATGTTCTTCTTGATCCATTGTTTGCTTTTAACAAGTATAGCCTTGCCTACCTACGCTGCAGAATCACATATATGCATTTGTAAAAGGGAAGGGGTCTCACAAACCCTCACGTGCAGGCACAAATGTGCTCCTATTTATTTAGATTGGAGTGCATTCATGCCAATGGGTGGTTGCTTGAGCCAGCCTATCAATGGCAAGAATTTTCTGAGCATGGAGGATACAGGGAGCTGCAGGATTTACTATCAATATCAAAGGCAATACCTTGTCCCTTTAAAATGGTATACCTTATAAAGTGTCACAAACATTTTCTAATGTAAACTGCATTTTAAAACAGTATATTCTTCTAATTCATGTGTTAATGTTGCATTTAATTATTTAATGAAGTGGCAGAGCTAATAGTCAGATAAATATGGGTGTCGCTCAACCTCAAAGGCACAGAGGGGTGCAGACGTTTCACAAAACAATATACTATCGGGGAAAAAAAGAGAAAAAAGGGTACACAGCACATGAAACACAAATGATATAAATAATTATATACAGATTCCTGAGCATTTGAATATAAAATAAATATTTAATTTATAGTGCAGTCAAAACATAAATCAGATATATAATGCTATAGATATAAGCACTGAAAGGTTCGCTATTTTGGCGGAAGTTCACTGGAAGGTTATATCCGTGGAGATGCGGATGAAGAGTGAATAAAGAACAGAGAAAACAGAAGATAGAAGAGAGCAGAAAGTCAAAGAGTGAGTGAGAGTAAACGTGGGCATCAGACAACAAATTTTGTTAATTAATTTTAAATGACCTGTGATTTTTGAAAAATAATCGAAAAATAAATCTGAATAGTTTTTGGCCCATTTGTCCGTGATGATTAGATCCAGAAAAAAGCCTACTAAGCGAGTAACGGACACTGATCATTTAAGGACTTATACCTTTGGCACATAAATAAATTATCATCTACACATATGTATGTAGCCTTGCATAGAAGTGCCTGAGGATTCGGATACTTTGTGTCAGTTACATCATTTGCTTGTTATATATGGCTGCTACCTGTTGAGGATTGATGTGTGCTATTTTGAGGTTCCCACTGACCAGCTACACTTCAGACATGGGAAGTCCTCAACTTGTAAGCTTTAATTGAAATACGCAGTATGCTGCAAGGTAACCATTGAAGCAGCACACACTTGCCTATCTGAGAGCATTATCAGGGATCTGTATAACAGATGCTACCAGGGGCGTAAGTAGAAACCATGGGGCACTGGTGCAATAATTGCCCCGGACGCCCCAAGTTCAACAGCTAGTCTGTGCCATCATTGCCCCAACAAAACTGGTCTGTGCCTTTTTTTGCTTCTTGCCGCCCCTTCCAACATATGTAAACACACAAATTACACACACTTACTCATACTCACTAACACACACTCCATCTCACCCCACTTATACATCCATGCTCACACACATACAATAACACATCCATGCTTAAACACACACACAAGTACACATCCAAACTCACGCACACCCACACACATACACATCCATGCTAACTCACAATCATACACATTCATGCTCACACACACACACTAGTTGTGAGGATGAATATAAGAAGAGTCCGGCATGCAGGAGTAGGCAGACTGACCTAGTATATGGAAATGCAGTCAAAATCGTGCCCTACATCGAAGAAGCAACCCGGGGTCAGGTTCACATTCATGCTCACATATATATCTCACCTCCTGTGCCCCCCCTGCTTACCACTCAAGCAAGCGAACTCTGTTTCACCTAGTGTATCAGGGCCACATGATGTAGTCACGCCAGTGGATGCTACAGTTTTATTCATACCGGTACTTGATCCTACATGTATTCTGCTATACTTTAGTGGTGTGAATTATTTTGCTGTAGCTCCCTAAGCTTCCTGAAAGTTTGAAACTGCCTCAATATAATTATTACTGAGGACGATATTGCTTATTTGCACATATGTATGCCATTATATACATCTGCTTTAAGTTTTGACCGCTCTATGAATGAAATATTTAACATTCAGATGCTCAGTAATCTGTATATAATTTTTTAATTATTTGTGTGTAGTGTGCAATCTAGCAAAATTTATTAACGCCAGATTTACTCAATTGGTTTTTCAGCTCAGAGTTCAGTTTTTTCTGTTATTTTCTCTACAACATATCTTATTGTATAGATTAGTATTGTGATGTTCTTACATACAGTAATGATAAATCTGAATATATTCCAAAAAGACTGAACAAATTAATTAATGAAACTTGTCATAAGTAAACAAAAGATAACCATGTTACCAGTAGCCAAGACGCATAAGACGAGCCAAATAAAATAACTGCACTTTCATATAACCGTCTTTGAAAGATAATCTCCTTGGGGAAATACAATTTATTCATATTATCAAGGCCCTGCTGTGCAAATCTACATTCTGGGAGCACACTACAGAGATCAAGAAAATATTTACTTTACTCAGTTGAGTACAAAAGCTTTTAATGAATGCATAATTAAGACAGAATAAAAGTGAACATAGCTTTAGAAATGCGACTGCCAAGCTTAGCCATCAATAATTTTACACCAAAACCAGTTTCTGACTCAAGCTGTTTTGTCTGTGGATTAAATGTGGTTATTATAAATCTGTGTATTATATATTTGCAAATAACCAAATATAGACAATCTGTGTATTATATATATATATATGTTTTCTAGTCTAATTCATTTCTTTTTCAGTTTAGTTCATAACAGTATCAAGGCACAATGGCAGGTTGTTTGGAATTAATTTGCAATATGAAAATGAAGCAAAAACATGGGCAGTCGGTCAAAGATTTAATGTGGATATCTATCATGAAAAGTATTAGCTTCTACGACAAAATAGTTGTCACTTTTCTTCCCTCTCTTTATTACATTCAGAAGCATTAATCCTGAGCATGACTTTAACTACCTAATTCCTTATGCATAATTTTGTTGTGTGCATGCTCTACCTTACATCATTGAAACGGTTAATAAGCATTATGTTTAGTCATTTAACTTATAGTTATGTATATAGCAGCTAAACACTCTTTCACTGGAAACATTTCCCAGTGCTTATTCTTTTCCAAGGGTTTGCTCTTGCATGCTAAACTTTTAGTATCGTATGCACTGTCTGTCTATTATAGAATGCATAGCAGCATAGGGGAATGGCAGGAACTTAAAAGGGAATAGTATAGAGC
Source organism: Spea multiplicata (assembly GCA_009364415.1). Taxonomy (NCBI): domain Eukaryota; kingdom Metazoa; phylum Chordata; class Amphibia; order Anura; family Pelobatidae; genus Spea; species Spea multiplicata. The sequence goes on along the minus strand of VKOC01002103.1, from coordinate 6,310 downwards.
AAAAGGGTTGGGACAGAGGAATCTCAGTTAGGAACCAAGTCTATTGAGTCATTTGCTACATATAGGTTTATAGAGGAAGAGGCTATTATATAGAGGAAGTAAAGACAAATTAGTCGATACGGCCTGATTAACGGTTTTGCTAGTACACTGCTAAGCTCTTTGAAAAGCTCTTTGTTGCTGTGCTCAGTCTTGCCATGCTGTATGACGTCAGCAACCTCACCTTGTTAGTGAGTTTGGCTGTTCCTCATCCATTTCTATTCCTCCTACACAGCTGTTTCTGTTTCAGTTAATAATTGTGTTTCAACCTACACGTTTAATTAATGATCATTACAATGTGTGTGTGTGGTCTAATTGTTTAATCATACAACTAATTATATGCCTACAAAATCCCTGACTTTGTGTAAGGGTGCCTAGAAGAATTTTGCTGTTTTGAAGGCAAAGGATGGTCACACCAAATAGATTTTTCTTCGTTTCACTGACTTTGCATTTTGTTAAATGCTAAAAAATAAACTATTAATATGTTCATTTTTGACAAGCATTCTTACTTTACAGCATTTTTTCACACCGGCCTGTATTTCTCTTTTTTGTCAGAGAGCCAAACCAAGTTCATTTAGCAAATTAGCCTGATTCTCTACGTATTCTCATATGTGGCAACCAATTCACTTATGACTAGTAAATTCCACTTATTTACATCAAGCAGTATATTTGCATATTCCATTTCTGCCTAATGCACACTTTTGATGCTTATTCTCGACCTCTGTTTAAAGGTCAGCTATCAACATAATATTCTCTTTTTTGAGTACTATAAAGTCTTACCAAATGAGACAAAACGTATGGTTACTTACTATGCTGCAGGAAAAAAATGGTATATCACTGTAAAGCAGCAACTTTACAGTATGTTTGGTTCTGTATGTGGCAGTTGATGACTAAGTGTTACCGGAACCTAATGTAAGGGATTAGGAAGACTGGAGAAAATGGATAAAGCCATGTCATGTAATCTCAGATGTGCTTCTTTCATCCTGTGTAAACTATGTGGCAGAAAATGCAATCCTTGTGGTTTTGAGAAAATGTATTTTGGTGAAGGCAAAACCATGTAATCTATTTATGTATTTCGTTTATGTGGCAGAAAACTACTTTTAAACATTTAACATAATCAATGCTGCATCACTACTTTTAAAAATGACCATAGTATTTTATGTTTTCAAGTGAAAGGAAGCACCATGCAACTTTTAAATTTACAATGGATTTGAGCCCAATACATTCCCTTTAAAGTGTTAATTAATCTCCCTCTTTGTAGGTCCTTATTTTGTCCATCTAATATCTGTTCTCCCTTGGGAAATCATCTTTGTTAGATATCTGATTAAACAATTTGCTCAGTTGATTCCACTGGTAACTTTCAAGTTCTTTTAGAGCAGTAGATTGTGTTTCAGTTAGAGTACAAATATATTACATGTGAACCCTTTATAATATGCAGCTAGCTCTTGTGTAAACCCTAGCCACACATAACAAATAATAAAGCCCAAGGAGCACAAGAAATACTGTGTATATATTTTACTGTGAAATACAATGCTAACTTAGAATATACTGTCTGGTGATGTGTGGTGATTGCTATGTTGGCTGCTTGTGTAGAGTGTGCCCTATCCAGCTCCATTTTCTCTTTCTTATTTATTTCGCTACTGGTGTTGCTGATAGTGTCTGACCAGTGGATCTGGAGAATCCTTTTGAGGCAGCAGTTGATGTTTTGGTTGTCCTTTAGGTCTCAGCTTTATACAGTAATACTGACTTTTCCTTGAAGTTAAACAATCAAATCTTTGTTGCCAAAGACAGCTCTCTGGTGCTTCATATGTTCATGAGCTGTAAGAAGGTGCTTTTGCTTTGCCAATCTTTGCCTTGACATCTGTACCAGTGCCACCCTCCGAGTCCATGAAGGTAGGTGAAAACCTTCTTCCAGGGGGCTTTCATTCACTGTGATTTGTGGGTTGTTGCTGATGTAGTTTATCTTGAGGATCTTGGTCTTGTCCTTGGGCATGTTGAGACTAACCTGCGATGATGTGGCTGCTACTACATTGGTCTTCTCTTGCATCTACTGTGTGCAAGGAGTGCAAGATCATTGGCAAAGTCCAAGTCATAGAGCTGAGCAAACAACGTCCATTAGATTTAATTTATTTGCTTTCTGGTGGATGTCTTTATAATCCTCTTTGATGGCAAGGAGGAAGAGTGACAAGAACCCTTGTCTGACTCTGGTTCCTACCTGGAAGCTGTCTGGGAGCTGCCCTCCATGGATCACTCTGCAGGACATTCCATTGTATGAGTTCTTGATCTGGTTGGCCAGAGGGTTCATTCTTACTAGGAAGACCCTCTTGAAGAGCTTTTCTGGCACCAACAGAACTACGATTCGTCTGTAGTTGGCATAGTTGCTGAGGCCCTGCTTGATGATCTTGACCAGGTATCCCTCCTTCCAGCCTGTCAGAGCCTCCCCTTCCCATATCTTCTTAAAGAAGGGGTACAGCATCTCTACTGAAGAATCTAAGACTGTTTGCAGGGCCTCTGCTGGAATTATATCTGTTATCTTTGTTGTTGGCATTTTTGTAGCAAGCTCATTTTTATGAGATGGGTTCCTAGCCATAAAGGAGGAGGGTTGGGCATGGGGCTATCAAATCAACCCCATAAAATTAGTTTGCTACAGAAACAGAGATAACAGAGACTTTTACAGCCTGTCCCAAGTTAGGACCTTTAAGACAAACTGCCTGTCCCAAACTATAGTCTTGCTTGTTGTGCATTTGTATTTATATTTATTTCTTTGTGCATTTAATAATGATTTGAATTTTGGTTAATGTTATTATGAATGCATCCCCTAGAAAGGTAAGGATTTCAACATTTACTCCAATACTGCACCCGGTATATACATTATTAGTATTATGAAGACTACAATTGACAGAAAACCAGTGAATGTGATTATACACATTTTTATTTTATAATATCTCAAAATATGTTTGGACTGAGTATAGATTGCCAATATAGTATAATCAGTTTGCCTGAATCTGAAAAATCAGCTCTGCATTGGAACAGGGATCAGAGGAGAGGAAGTCGGCTGACACCCCGCTCCACTGCAGTTGCAATGGTGTGAAGTGTGAAAGAAACATATCGCCACAGGGGACAGCAGCTTCTACAACAATGCCTCATGCTGTGGACACCAGGCTTCAGTCACAGCACAGAAATGAAAAAGCAAAAGATGAAAATGACATGTACACAATAAACTTTCCTCATCAGAACAAGTCTTCCAAAGAAAGAAGGCAGCAGATACATAATTATTGGGCCATAGTTATAAAGGATATGGGGCATAATTCTAAACATGGTGCAGTTACCATGAAAACCAATGGGAAAAAAATATTTGGTATACATAGGTAAATATAGTGGAGGTATCCCACAGTTAAAGGCTTTTTCTATGAATCAGTAACAGTTTGTAATATCTAGGTTATGTTATTTTGTTCTCAAACAATATCAGGCTGAAGTGTCAATAGTAACCAAAAACTTTATTAAATGATTTATAATGGAAAAAGCTGTGTATAAGAATAAGCCTTTTATGTATAGATAGGGCCTTGGGGATACTTAATATCTACTTAATATGACCAAAACCCAGATTCAAATATGTGTTTAGTTGTTGTTATTGAAGATAGTAATTAGTTTTAATGGCTATACTTTACAGAAATTGGAATTACCTACATCGAGGCGCTGTTCTACATATAACATATAACACTTTTGTAACTAAAAGAAACTTTAGCAATGACTTTTACAGTGCTAGTGCTGAAAATATCCAAACCCTTCTCAGAAATAATTATTAAATCATGTAAAATGTTGCACCATTCCTACACACCATTCCACAGAAAATTCTTCTTAGGTTTCTATACTATTCTTATACGCAAAGACAAACATGATGAATCTGTTGACGTTTATTTGCTCAACTTTCTAGTGAGCGAAGTTAATGTTTTGTCTAAGCAAAATAGCACCTTTAAGATCTACTTGCTTTAAGGGTTATGCATGTTTAATGTTACAAACTCTTTAATTCCATGTTCCAAAAGTGTGGATTTCATGTTAGGAAAACAGCCAAGAACGGAATATATTGAACTATATATTATTCAGTGGTGGCTTTAAGTCTGATAGAAATGCTTAATATGTCTGGCACTTGCATTCTTTCCACACTCTTGTTCAAGCGTTCAACTTCTCTTTCAGGTCACGTAATTCCCATAAAAGCGTTAAACTAATGCCTCTTTAATGACAAATTAATGTCCATGAATAAAAAATACCAGACTAATAGCACACAGTAATTTGCCATTACAATATCATCATTGGACATGCCCCTAGTTTAATAAGATGTATTTAATTCATAACCTAATGAGTGATATATAAAAAGGAGGAGATGAACCCTGCAATTACATTTATGTGAGTCTGTCACCTTATTTGTAAAACCTTGGAGTCATTTACATTCAAATGAGAACAAATGAATGATTTCACAAAGTGTAATGACAAATAGCCATTTCTGCAAAAGGCCGGCCACAGCTCATGTTAAAACATTAAAGTATTCTGGGTTTGTTAAGAAATTACAATACATTGTAGCCATGTGCAAATAATATCTTCTTCTCTCATCTAACAGTTCATAACAATAATAATGAAAAAAAAATACATTCAGTACTCTTTTTCTGTAAAACAAGATTTATGGATGAATATATGGCCATTCAGCACCACCTACTGCATTAAAGTGTGCAGTGCAAGTACAATATTATTTGTACTGATTTAACTAATGCATTCCATGCAAAAGAGCACTCGAATCAAGTACAAAAAAATCTGAATATGTTAGATATAACGAGATGCTCAAATAAAAGATCTTTACAGAACTGCCCAGTCCAAGAGTTATTATGACAAATGTGTAGTTGGCGTAAAATGATAGAAGATGAAGAAAGTCAAAAAGATTTAGTTATACTTGCAGATACCAAGCTTTAGGTCCAATTCACATTCCACCTATGGAACCCTTAAAGGAAACTTTGGACTGGCACACCAGACTAATGCTAGGTTGGTCACCAATCCAAGGTGTTTGCTGGTGGTATGTCCAGTGTGTTCTTAGGTAGAGTAGCAACAGCAGATTACCGCCACCACTACCGATGTTCTATTGCCAAAAACAGAAAAAAACACTGAACTTTAGCTATATCTAAAAATAGATGTCAACTTGGGGAGTACAGTCCGAAAAGGTAGGACTTCCAATGCCAGATTTATTCTCTACCATTGGAAATAGGAGCCTCTATGTTACAGTTAGTTTACAGTGCCAGAGTAAATGGTAATCATTGTACAACTAACCATAAGACCTGCGCTATGTCAAGCCCCGAGCGTCGGTGTTAGGCTAGGTTTCCACTTGGTTTTTTTTTGCTAAAAACGCCCATAAAAACGCCAATAGCGCCACCTGGCGTTTTTTTAGTGAAAAAACGCTGCAGCCAGATGTTAGCTGTTCTTCAATAGGAAATCGCAAAATGCCATTTCCACTTGGCGTTTTTCTGTTTGGCGTTTTTTCAGTCCTGTTTGGCGTTTTTCTGCTTTTTTGGGCTCTGTGGCAGTTTTTCAAAATCGCAGCATGTTGACACTCTGGCGTTTTTTGCAAGGAAATCTTGGCGTTTTTCTCCAATAGAAGTCTATGGGAGAGAAAAAACGCCATGAAAAAGCCATGTGGGTTTTTGCCTTGGCGTTTTTTATGGCGTTTTTTCCACAGTTACAATGCAGAGGATGGACCCAGTATCTGTGTGTCCTATGAGAAATAGGCTGGAAACAAACAGTTTCACACAAAACAAAGTTCATATTGAATTTTACACCATTTGGAACAAACAAACAAAAAATACCCGACGCATCAACTGGATCCTGCGCGCCAAAAGCAACAGCAAACAATTTGCACCATCATTTGGGGCCAATCTTCTTAGAGGAGCAGACATTCGGAATAAAGCATGCCTTACAAACCACAGAAAAGAGAAAAAAGGGTCCGCCGGGGCGTTTAAGTAGAACTCTACCAAGTAAATGACATCAGGAGGGCAAATACTTGCCATTTATCCCAATCCCTTTTAGCTGGGTGAAACATCTAACTTGTAAAGGCTGGGAAAACTGCCTGAGGTCAAAAAAAGCTATTTCCACAGAAAGGCTAAAACGCCAGGAAAAACTCCATAAAAAACGCCAAAACGCAGGAAAATGCAGTGGCAGTTTTCTTGGCTTTTTTCCTGGCGTTTTTCATCAAGAAAAAAAACGCAGGACAAAAACCCAAGTGGAAACCTAGCCT
>VKOC01002102.1:5000-39005 GCA_009364415.1 Spea multiplicata | reverse complement strand
CGGTCCTGAAGGGGTTAAAGTGTGTGTATGCCACATACAGGATCCGGCCCAGGTGCCAAATACTCTAGGTACGCCCCTACTCTGGTGTCATATGCTGTTTGACACCATTATATATTTATCTGATTAAATGAAACTGATTCCAAATTGTCAAGTTTATGAAAAGAGTAAATCCAATCCTATTAAGCAAGAACAAATGAGATTGTAAGTTTGAATTGTTTACTTTAGGGAAAAATGGATTAGATGAGACAGGAAGCAGTCTGTGGGTGCCTGTACTGGGGAGGGAGACATTGCCTCATGGCAGAGGCTGGTACGTGAGGCGGGTACAATGAGCTGGGGACATGCATAAGTTGTGTCAGCCTACAAAGGTATTCTAAAAGTTTGACGTGGAGAAAGACGGGCTTCCTGTCTAGAGCACTATTTTGTCTTGGACTAGCCTTCAGTATATTACTATTACAGGTAGTAATTAACAATAGTTATTTTAAATGAAAAGAAAATCGACTCCAATAATATGCAGCCTTTTTACTTTTGCCCCTTGATCAAGTCGCAAAGCATATTGAGTTTCATAGGTCAAATATCACAGCAAGAGACTAAATAATCTGTAAAATGTATTTCTGATGGAAGTGCAGTTATCATCTAAAATGTGTTGTGGCCTTTCAATGCATATGGATATATGGCTCATATAGTGCTCTTGGTGTTCTTACTAATGAGGCTTAGCTGGATGGAGCACCATCCTATACCCTTTGACTAACAGGATAATGACTGCTTATACATAATGCAGCTCAAGGATTCTTATTAATGGATTCCTAAGCTAAGCAGTGACTTACTTCAAGAGCTAAAAGGTAATAGAATCAAGGGACATCAATTACAATTGGCTGTCAATCGCATTTTACCTCTTGTCCACATGAAACCTAGCAACAATTTCTTCCCTCTTCCTATCACAAATCCCCCCCCCCTCAATGGTCTTTTCATTTATGCAGCATATCCTGAAACCAGCACTTTATAAAAACAAAACAGGAACCACCGTTTCTTTAAAAAGTAGAACTGAAGAGCTACTTAGTGACACTAGTTTAGTTTGTCAATACTCCCCCCACCTTCCTTACAAACTCTTCACCCTGTTAGAAGGTGACATTTGCTATTAACCTTATATTGGGCCATTTTGTAAATCAATGTCAGTTACATTTAATAACAAGTGTAATCAAAGGAATTATGCAAATTTAATTTGATGCTTCTTGAATTATGCAAATCTGCTCAAAATATAATGAGTTCTGACATGTGCCCAGTTGGAAAATGTTTCATTACCTCCTCTCTTATTACCCCATTATTATTTTTCCTGTTCTTTTTATTTATTTATTCACTGCTAGGAGGTGACACTGGGAGAGAAGCAGCAGCAGACACTTTCTTAAGGTGTTCTTATATTGTTATTTCATAGTGAGTGATATACTTTCAGGCATGGCCAGGGGGTGGGGGAGGTGCAACATGAATGCCAGACTCATTTCCTTTAAGTGTCTTTTTTCAGCCAGATTATCATAACCCCTGTCCTCTACACCACTATTATTTTTCATGTGTTTCTGTTCCATGATCACATAGCAGGTGTTGGGGTGGCTATTGTGCGAAGGAAAAGTCCTACAGGTAAATGATCCCAGCAACTTCACAGCAAGAACAGAGAAGTGCCCGTGGTGTGTTAATTAAAAATGAATGATGCACTCTCTTCTGGCAACATTAATGTTAAAAGGTGCTGATTTACCTATTCTGCTAAATGTAACAATTTTATAACTTGATAAAGTGAGAAATCCTGCCCAAACGGATTCTTTACTAAGATCAAATTTTGCCCATTCTTATTTTCTTATTTAAAACTAAATTTGCACCTGCAGTCAGGTGAAACAAGCATAGAACAGACATGTTGTTCTTTAGTATTCCTAGTATTGCTTTAGTTTCTTTCCTTAATGTGATCAAACGCTGCCCTGTCCTACAATCATTAAACTCGGTTGATATGACTTCATATGATAGTTCATTTCAGTGACTCATCAATAAAGGATTAAACTGAAACTACTAGTGTTCTTATTTCATCAATTTATATATCTAGCCAGAGCACAGAATATGCCAGTTGCTCTTTTCAGAGAAATACAGTTTTTATAAATTTTATATAAAGTTGCTTTAAAAAAAATTCTACAATACATTTTGGAATACTGATCTTAATATATAATATCAAGAGAAACTTTCCTTTAGGTTTAAGAACAATTTTTCAAAAAAAGGAATTAAAATTCACTTAAGGAGGATGCACCTGGACATCTTGGACAACTGCACTGGGTAGATAGATCTTATAATTTCTCCATTACGCAAGTTCACCCATTCACATTACAAACACTATTTCCTTTCCTGTTTTCCTTGTGCCATTTAGCTGGAGGGGCTATACTAAGACTAAAATGCTTTATATAATATATATGTAGATGAAAAATCCATTGTATTATTCCATCTGGGAATAATTTGATCTATGATGGCATAAGTGAAGATTTATGCTGAGCACAGCGTGGAGGCTAAAGAGATAGTTAAGTCTGAAGTGCGTACTACTAGGATGAATTAAGGTGAAATAATATACAGACATTGAACCAACAGGCAGATAAGAACAGTTCAGCCTATCTAGTCTGCTTATTTTTCAGCTTTAAGAATCTGGATTCTATAATGATGGGCAAAATATCCAGAATACGTACAAGCCGGGGCGTACCTAGAATACTTGGCACCTGGGGCGGATCCTGTATGTGGCATCCCCCCCCACACACACACTTTAAAACTGCATAGCTGCATCGTTATATACTGAGGCAGACATTGGCGGGGGTACAACATAACACCAATCACTATATACTGAAGCAGACATTGACGGTGGTACAGGCATAACTGTATGCTATCATTATATACTGAGGCAATCATTGATGGTGGTACACGCATAATGGTATCATTATATACTGAGGCAAACATTGACGGCAGTACAACATAACTATTATCATTATATACTGAGGCAAGCATTGATGGTGGTATAGGATTACTGTCATTATATACTGAGTCCCGCTCTAACGGTGGTACAACATAACACCTATCACTATATACTGAGGCATGCACTGACGGTGGTACAGCATAACACCTATCAATATGAGGTGAACATTGCTGGTAAGTAACACACCAAAATTAGACAAAAAAAATCAATAACAATGTGTGTAATTGCTAACAGCAGTTAGTACATGCTGGAACCTGGGCATGATAGGAATGTGAATAAAGGATTTGTGTCCATAGAAAATTATGTATTAGAAGATTGGCCTTCTCTCCATGAAATTATCCTAATGAGAAACCCTCATTTAATGTCTTAGCGATATATGACATAAATTTGTAGGTCTTAATAAAGTTGTGTCTATAAGTTCTTACAAAACCATATAGATTGTAAGCTTGTTTGAGCAGGGTCATCCTCATCTTATATACTACTTGCTATGTCCTGTCTTCCCATTGTACAGTGCTATGGAACCTGATGGCACTATATTAAACAATACATAATAATTTTTGTATGCATTTCAGAGTCTGATCCTGTCAATCCCATCTTCCGTCTCTAAATGGTGTCCCATGCATGTTAGAATATTGCCAATATGATGATTTGATTTCCTTTTTCCCCCAATTGTACAAAATTTTACTGAGGTTTTTTTTATGTTTCAAATGTACTATTTGTGCTTGAAATGCTTTGATCTTTAAAGCGATGTAATTGTTTTTATTGTGTCAATCAGTAATCTGAGTTATTTACTGGTGTATTTAAAAAAAATAGAAGCTTCCCCCAGCTTCCATTACAACACATCTAGTATTGGAACCATTGTTTGCGCTATTGGAATCTGCAGCTGGACCCTAACAAATGTATGTCAAATAATGCATTGAGCAGGATCTACCTTCATGGTCTAAAGAAGGAAAATATTTTGCTTTGTGGACCTGACAGCCAAACATATATGATTTTCTAAGAACAATTTTTCCTGCCACCTTTTCAAATCTCTACCTTTTAAATTCCTTTTCATATTACATTTATTTTGGTATTCCTTTGTGTGAAGCTAGCAATCACCACTGCCTATGATGCTTGTTCAGCAATTTGAGCGTCTATATGTGTTTATGAATATATAGTTTGATATAGTATTATATGCTAGATACAATGACATGAGTACCTTTAATGTCATGTACTCATGCATCAGTCACATGCTGTTGCTATGTGTGCTGCTAATCCCCATTCATGCATGCCAATAGCTGAAATGCACCACTCAGTTTTAGTTTATTGGAATTCCTATTTCTAATGTTAATGATAGTAATTTTAAAAACATGACCAGAAAAAAATATATATTGCATTATCTCTGATAAGAGGAACATAAAGTTCAGAGGAAAAAATCAAGAATGCATTGTAAAGACTGAGTAAATTACCTTCTTGGAATATTGGTAGACATTAATTGCCACACTTTGTATGCTAAATAGATTTAGATTTTTTTCTAGGAAGTAAAGCAAGATACTTTTTTCTGTCACTGACATTAGATATTACAGATTAATAAATGGTAATGGTAAATTAAATTATAAAAGAAACTGAAAAATGTTAAGGTGCTGCAGATTCGTGTAAAACATAATCTTAAGTTGTAAAGGTATATTACTGTGAACATTATCAAAAACGTTATTATATTCTAAAACTTTAAGTCATTGTTACTGGAAGATTATCGCACTTCCAATTCAAATGTATATTTAATGTAGTATTAACGTAAGTGTTATAAATCGGAGTATAACTAGACAGATTCTGGTTGCAAAAGGGAAAATGGTGTAATCATCGCCATCGGTATCAGTTATATTTTCTAAAACACTCCTCAAAAATGATATTAATTGCCTGCCGTTCATAGACACCTTAAGAGGCACCCTAGGCAAGTTATATTACTTTTGAATGAAACACCTTGATCCATCTCTCCAATGTCATTCCAAATTTTAAAAATATTGACCCAAACACTTGGTTCTCAACTTGGAAATGTCAAAGGAATGGTATAAAATAGAAGCATATTCTAATAGTGTACTCTATAATCATTGTTTTTTTTTTAGGGAATCATTGTCATTATTAAACAAATTCAGTTTTCTACTTTTGTCATCATGATAGCACTGAACATACAGCCTGGGTGGCTTTCCGAATTCTTAGAAGATCCTAAAATTCCAAAACAGCTTTTTATGAAAATTTTAAGTGGAGGGTGGTTGCTCCATATCATAGGTTATATATCAATATAACCTATGTGTTTCAGGGCAGACTAGTAGCTATACAGAAGTCCTCGAGGAAGGCTTTCAGTCTGCAGTCATTGATGTTGACAGTCATAGTGTGTAATTTGCTCACTATGTACAAGTTGCTTTACAGAGCTTCTTATTGTGATGGCGCACTATAAAGCTGTAATAAATTAGTTGTTTTTCGTCTAGGGAAATGAGACTTAGTTAAACTGTTCTATGCAAGGCTATAGATCTGCAATGTTAACTGTAGATTGCACTTAAGTTCTTTGAAATACACACCTAGCCCCCACTTTAACACATGCAAACTTCGTGCTTGGTATACACCAATGACCAGTGGCACAATCTTTTTTATTTTAACCAAGGTGAAGGGTATCTCAATTTACCTTATATATTGGAATCATCAAAAGGATTGTTGTCAGCTCTGATAAATCAATGATTTTAGACATCCAGTGTCCTCAAGATCTTCAAATAATCAGTTTCTGTATTTCTGATCCCAAAGGAGACACAGAATTATTATAGTTGTTTCAAAGTCTGGAAACTATAGCAAATTTATTGCAACAACAATACAAAAATAGTCACTGACTAATGACAGACTATGTCAAATTAAACCTAGTAGAAGATAAGAAATGTGCATAATCTTGAGTTTTACAAGATTTGAGTATATATTTGTTTACTAGCACAAGCATTTAATGTTGCTCAATAATGCATGCACATTTACATTCACATTTTCTAGCAAAATAAGATTTTCATTTAAATATAATTGTGGTTTATTTCAGGATTTTTCACAGCATCGCACCACCTCATCCATGCTGGTATTCCGGTACTGGACTTATTATATCGTACGTTGAGCAGTAGTTTGGAGACTTAAGTGGCTAGAGGCATAGGCCCCCTGTGTGGCTCTTACATACTGTATACGCCATCTGGCTCTCAAACATTTTTTCTTTTTTTTGATTGCCACACAAATACAGTGCACCCTTTTTCACTACTTTTGCTGCTTCTCATCCCTAGACAAAGGGCATAATTGAGCCATCTTGTAAAAACATAGTAGAATACTTAATTATCACTCAGGGTGATGGACGACAGTAGGGAGCTTAGAGTGAGCCATTGAAACTGGCCCAAAAATGTGTGCAGAAAATTAAAAAGATTGGAGTAAAGAAATGAGGTGCAGTCATAGATAAGAGGGAACTGTGAGGAGAGTAAGCAGGTTATGTAAGGAATGAGGGAATTTCAGCAATGTTTTTGCTCCCAGTATCTGTAGCTAGCCTGTCTCGTCACTAATATTGTTTTTTGTTCTAAAATGTGATTGTACTAACAATTTTTCATCTGTATCTTAGCGTATACTATTACAAACAATATTTTACGCAGTTGTTTTACTGTAGTCCACTATATTGCTAGCAGATTACACATACACTCTTAAACAGTGATATTGCAAACACATTACTTTGTGTTCCTCTGTCTCACACGTTGGTGTGAAGTGCAAATTGGTTTCAGCCTGGCACCACTTAAAACACACCACATCCACTTAGCCAAGAGTCACAGTTTCTCTTTTATCACACTGATTGTCTCTAAATGTGGAAAAATTAGAACATATATATATATATATATATATATATATATATATAATGTAGATTAGTTTTTAATAATGCCTGCTATTTCCTAATGCTTAGTGGATGATCATCAAAGTCCCTGTTGGTATAATGGTTAGGTGTCCCAATACTTTTGTCCATACATTATATATAATATTTCAAACCTGTAGAAACAGCATGACCTTCAAGTGGCAAGTATTGAAGTGAATAAATTATTTTTGCATCACAATCCTATCACTCACTTAATTTACCACTGCTGCTGGATTTAGTCATTTTTAATGTGAATTTGATTTCTCGACTTGGTCAACAAAAATGACAATGCATTTTTTTCCTAGTATAGAGACAAGAACACATCCACTTTGTACCACAATAGTGTTTGGGTAAACAAAGACAAGTCATAGTAATTGACACAGAGGCCCTAAAATAAGGGTATGTCAGTAGGGGAACAATCTAAGAAATCCAGACTCACACCTCATTCTTCCTCCCAGTAAATGGCTCAGCTCATTACTTCCATTCTTCACCACCCCCAATGAAACCTAAGTGAATTAAAGGCCTGTAAAACAACAATAAGGAAACAGAGATGAGCTGAAGTATGCAGACAGAGTGAGTGCTCTACCTAATAGAGGCAGATAACACCAGTCCTAACGCTAGGAATTCTCATCAATTAATAGTCCCAAAGGAATGTATTCTCTACATCTACTGATAGGATCAGAAACAAGACCACTTAACCTTTTAATATTATTGCCAAACTGAAAGGAAGCTCTAACAAATAATTGTGGTTTATACTGATTGGCACCAGAAGATAATTATACATAATTATTAATGTTTTTTACTAGTTTGTTTCTGTATTTTTTGCAAACAGCACACTTTAGCCTTGGAATAACTATTATTAAAATGTTAATTTGCATATTTGTTTGAACCAACTTTTCTTAAACACATAACAAGACATGCAGTGCAATCAGAGAGCTATCAGATTATGGCTTTGGGTCCTTGTTTGTTGTGCTTGTGCCGCTGAATGTGTATAAGTGCATATCCAAATATATACACTACTGTTTGGGTTTGGGGTCACTTAGAAATGTCCTTGTTTTTGAAAGAAAAGCAAATTTTGTCCATTAAAATAAAATCAAATGGATAAGAAATATAGTGTAGACATAAGCTGATTTTTAATGGAATATCTTCATAAGCGAAGAGAAAAGATACAAAATAAAGTTAAAAGACAGAAGGTAGAAGAGAGAAGACGAAGAAGAAGATGCATAAGTGGTTGTCAGAAGCATTTTGAGAGCATAGGAGAGTGAACAAGAATGAGAGTGTGAGAGAGTGAGTGTAGGCACTGAGCAATTAATTTTGCTCCACCCCCCCCATTTTTCATATAAATCCAATGAACAGTAATGGAATGGAAAACGAACCAAAAAAAATAGAAAAATTTTTTGGCCCATTTGCAAGTTTTTTGTTTTTTTTTAGCAACCATGACTCCTGTGTTCAAATGGCACGTTGTGTTAGAATAAATCTGTGTGTGTATAGATAACATGACTTGTTATATCTCAGACATTTTTAATAAAATTGAGTTTCAGCATTTGAAGATGTTTTAAGAAAGTAGCTGCTTTAATTTAGCAGATTTTAATGAATAATATAAAATAAATGAAACATCATCACCTTACATTATTATATTGTATGAATATATAAAATATAATCATTCAAACAAATCATTATTTTGCTTTGATAACACATTACATCAAGTATTTTACTCTCTTTTGGGGAAGGTCTGACCATTTTCCTTATTGACTGTGACCTAGATTAAGAATTCATTTCATGGGTCTGCAAACAGCCTGTGAATACGGTAGAAAAAAAAATATAAAGTGCTTGAAATTGATCATAATTGTCGCGTTATTAAATATAAAATCTTTTATACTGGCAGTTAGTTGCATTTTAACATCTATATAATATCCCAAAAAATATACAAAGGTTTATATTGCTACTTGTAATTGAGTACAAAGATGCTGTATTTACTTACATATGCATTGCTATGTGAAATGTGCCAATTGAAGGCCAAACTGGGACTAACACAAATTAAAATTAGGCCAGTGGATAATCAAAAACATTTGCCAACTCATCAGCTAATTTGTCGACATTTTCAATTGCTCTTTGCTTCAAGTGTGTTTAATCTGCAATCAAAAACAAGAGTAAAACGCATATAGTGTGTAAAGCATAGGATTCCTAATCAAAGACCCAGTGCTTTCAACATACAAGCTGTAGCAGACAAGCATTGCTTGTCACTGAAATGGTATTATGATTACCAGAATCCCTTAAAATAGACATGAATGATCATTAAGATACTTCTTAGGAAAGGAAATCTATTATTTGAGAAAAGATCAAAGCTATGCCAATTTCCTCCAGATAATCAACTCTCCTCAGAATGTCAGGAGACATGGTAGTACTGGTACTGAAAGCTTGCATAGAACCCCCCCCAGAACGAAGCCTACAAATGTCTGTTTCAAGACCTTTTACATTATAATTGAGTTTTTCCTTATTTTGTGGCTGGTATGTACCAAGGCTAATGTTTGTCTAATGCTTTAGAATTACCTTGTCTGCTAAATATTCTACAATTGCCATCCATCTGTTCACAACCTGCCATGATCTGGCCTTGGCTCTTTACTATGGTTTTCCTCCTGCAGGTCTTGACCTGGCTTGGTTACTATTTTATTATTTTATTATCGTCCCGAAGTGGCCCTGACCCAAAGTCATTTTGTGATGGAACCCTGGAATAAGAGTAGTGTACAGAAGAATACTATGAAGCCCACTCTCTATTAGTGACAGTACTGAAATAAATGTATAATTTATCTAAACAGACTTACACATTCAAACCAAACCAGTTTAGTCCATGACTAAGTTCACAATGGATTCAACTTCTCTTACACTGATAGCAAGAATTGGATAATGCATTTTAATTAGATATCTAGATCCTAAGTATGTATTAATATACTACATAATAATTAGGATTATTTATAGTATTGCGTTATTTTCATATTAGTATATACATGTATCTCGTGTTAATCCTCACATCATTGATTTGTACATCAAATATTTTTGTGGCCTTGAGGATCTGTACAAAAAATCTTTTCACTCACCCATTCATAAGCTGTATCCATTGTCCTTCCTCCCTTGTTCTTTACCTTGTCATTCAATGTCCATTTTACATAAGGGTTCCTTCCATATTTCTTACTCTGTCTTGTGGATTTCCCCATGGCTTCTATCAGAGAAGAGGAAAGTAGGACATTGAAAATGAAGCCAACCCTTTAATTGTCCTGCAGTGAATTATTCAAATGTATAATCTTTGTAAAATTTCAGCTCAGGCAATGCAAGTAAATGCTGTGCATGTTTAAAAGTCATTTCCATAAGTAACTGCAATTTCTCTACTATTTGCCCCTGTTTAATGAACTGAAATCTTGTTTGCATTCCTCCCAATTTCACAACGAAAGGCGACCAAGCGTTGGTACCAAAATTACACGGTCCAAATTAAAAGCCTCTGAATACTCCCCTTGAAATAAAGGAAAAAAACGGAAACTCACAAATTCCTTTAGGGTGAAAAATAAAAATTATACAGATATACAGTACATGCACATTATATCAGACTTATTTTTTAAAATTGCCTTAAGTGCACCCCCAGAGGCTTAATTTATTTTAGGCATACATTATACACATTATACATGTACTAAGGCCTTTTTTATTTTAGTTAAATGAACTAAATGGCAATAAATGCAAATGTCTCGAAGAGGAAAATTGTTAACATTTATTTATTCTTGCTGTTGTCTCTTCCCTTGCTGGTGTCATTAGAACAGTTCGCTGCATCCCATTCGCTCCCATTATCTCTGCTATCAGAGCCACTCAGCACGACTCCTGTACGCCTTGAAGTGGTTTTTCCCACATAGGGCTGGTATATCATCTCCCAGGCACTAGCTTAATGACAAGAAAAAAGTCAGAGTATCTGTCTGAAGGAACAACAAAAACACATTTTCTTTACTGTGGCTTGGTTGTAAGAAAAACATATTTTAAGGCTTTGTAGGTAATACAGCCATAAGTGCTGTACCGGTGAGAGGAGCACATTCCTGCACCGCTAACATTTTTCTTCTGATATATTTATGGCGCAGTGCAATGTTTTGTAGACAAAAGTAAACATGCTATATATATCAGTATCGGGCATTCAGAATAACAGGCTATGAAGAATCGTCAGGATTTTGCAAATAAACAAACAATGGTATAAAATGCATAATTTGTCCATTACCTACATGTAAACAGGAGCCCTAGGTAGTCTTGAAAGCTTATCTAGCGAAAGCAATTAGGTTAGCTAATAAATCTTGCTGTAATTATTCGTTTTTGCATTGCTAAACAAATATATATATATACGTATAAACCTATACAGTATCAGATAATGTAAGTTTTTATATATATATATATATTATATATATTATACACACTTTGTTTCATAAAGGTTATAGTTTATTGATAGATGCAAAATTTATTTTTTGCTCTGGATATTATTATCTTTACAGATTTGCACTACAGATACATTATGTAAACGATCCAAGAGTTAGTAATAATTAAAATAACAATTTTAGTTTTTCTACTTTGGCCTATTTGTCTGAAAAATAGTTAACTGAGTATGTATTTTTTAAAAAAAATAAAACATGGCTGTTAATTAGAAAAGAAACTTGACATTGTCCCTCCAGATAAATGTTTTGCTGAGGTAGAAAGCTCTTTACTGCAAACTTGCACACAGCAAGCCCTATCCCTCAGCCCCACCCCCCTCCATCTCCGGCATCATTTACATCTGTAATTAGTTGTAATTCTGCAGTGCTCATTAAAGAAGAGTTGGAAACATACCAAGTAGTGAAAACACAGTGGGACGGTGGAATAGAACAGTATTAGATGTCTTAGTGCATGTGGAGGAGGAAGCCGCTTGATAAAAGGGCACCCATAGAGCCTAGGTGACATGTTACTATGTTGGTCTTCATTGGCATGTTGGTGTCACAGCTAAAGATACATTTGATAAATCCAGGACACCATACGGACCGATATTTCTTGCTATTGATCAATACAAATGGCTTTGGCATTTTTTAACAGACTTAGGTCTGCTCTAGTTATTTATCAGTTCATTATTTGATTATCCCCCCCCTATTATTACTGGAAGATTATTGTCTAGCCCTCAGATTCAGGCTAGCCACTCAACACATTCTGTATTCTATTTGATATGTTCAACCAGAAAGTTTAAAATATTTAAAAAAACAAAATAGTAATGAAGAAACAATCCTACATACTCAAAGGATACTAAAACAACTACTATGGTATTTTCCCCCCACAAATCTAAATTGTAACTTCTCAGATTTACTGTGACAGAATCCTCAATATTTATGCCCTAGATGTGTTTTCCTTTGAATGGTATTAGCCGAGTATATGCTGAATTCTGGCATTGTTTTATGTATTTATTGGTCTTTATTATTCTATCAGGAACCCGGAAATTGGAATGTATATGCCTTTTATGCGTTTTAGGTTGCGCACTCCGCTTTTTTGTGCATTTTTAGGATGGAGTAGGTGATCCCAAAATGGAATCCTGATGCATTGCATGTCTCAAAGAATGTGGTCTCAAACTAAATGGATGGTCATTTTAGAAGCTTGTCTAAGACATCCTGGAAATAGCTTACCTGTTATCTTGCTTAGCTTGTTGATCAACTACATTGCTTTGGAAGAGGGTTAGATGGTCAATTGTTACAATGTTCCATTAATCTGACACCACTTATATCAGGCTCAGTGAACTGGAAGCACAAAACATCATTCTATTTCCACTTTTGCAACTCTTTTGGAACCATTTCTGTCAATATTTACTGGTAAAATAATTACATTAATGATGTGTGATGTATAGTCTTAAGCATTTTTAAGACTTAAATGTGTTCTTTAGTACCATGACCTCTGACACCCATTTGCTAATAGTGAACATTAAACCAAATATTCATCTTTAGTGATGCGCCATGCAACTAATCCAGAATGTTTCCTTTAACCTACTAGAGGTTGCGAAAGTCATGTTTGCCTAACCAAATCCCAGGTACACAGCCTGTAATGTGTACTGTATATATTGTATACAAAACCAAGAGAGATGAGTGCAGCCATTACATTTTGCAATTAATGTTGCCATGGTTATATCAAAGATAACAAATAGAGCCTGATCATAAATCTTTTATGATCATTAATCTTTTTGTTGCTAATGCTGAAGCGCTTTGCATAGCAAGAACCAGAGAACTTGTGTAAGACATTAGTCATCAAAGCAGTTGAAAGCACAGCCAACTGGAATTTATTAAGGTGTGAAAAAGTGCATGTACAGAAATTAAGGAATATGGCTTGTACATGCAGTTGCGTTCATCCAAGGGGTTTTGCTGAAGTATACAATCTGCATGGCAACAAATACCCCTTATGTATCCCAAGATAGGCCTTCTCTGCAATGCATTGTCAACATGAGGCTGTTAAAGTGGAAGTATCATCATTTTATAAGTCATTGTGTTTGCCTGTATAACAGATTTATGCCATGTTGCATAGTTTCCAGTGTCAATGTTCACAAAGTAGAGGTAATTATTTATCGACCTCCAGTAATTAATGAACTCTGTTTTCACAAATGTATGCATGACATGTATTTGCCTTTACCAACACATGTTTATGGCAACTGTTCTTGTACATTGTTTGTAATATATTTGCTATATATTTGGTTTCATCGTTTAGCATTTATCTAGAGAAATTAGCAGTAAATAAAAGAGGCTACCTGGACCGAATGGGCTGAGGGCTGATGATGGTGGGAAGGCATGTTAGTCTGTTCTCAGACTTTTTCTCATTGCCTATATCATTTATCTGCTAAAATTCTGCAAACACTTCTGTAATGTACCTCATTTCATAATAGCTTTCATGAGTACAGATCCATTCTGCATTCCCCCATTACTACCATTTGTCTTGTTTATTTTTATATTTGCAGCAGAGCAGCTCATCAAGGAAGCTGGTCTCAGTTGGTTTATGATACCCCAGGATCCTAGTACACAAGATAAGTTAGTTTTAGAGTTGGCTAATACATACCAATCAGCCATAACATTATTTACATCATTACATTATTAACATTATGACCTGTGACAGGTGAAATGAATAACACTGATCTTGTTAACATGGCATCTGTCAGTGGGTGGGATATATTAAGCAGTAAGTGAACATTTCGTCCTCAAAGTTGATGTGTTAGAAGCAGGAAAAAAGGGCAAGAGTAAGCATGTGAGCGACTTTGGGCTAAATTGTGATGGCTAAATGACTGGGTTAGAGCATCTCCAAAACTACAGCTCTTGTGGGGTATTCCTGCAGTCTGCAGTGGTTGGTACCGATCAAATCTGGGCCAAGGAAGAAAAATCGGTGGACCAGCGACAGGGTGATGGGCGGCCAAGGCTTATTGAAAGCTCAACTTACAGGGCTTAAAGGATCTGGTCTATGGGCAAAAAAGAGAGGGGTCTTTTCAATAAGCATCCATGACCTGGTCAGTTCTGTCTCAAGACAAGTAAATGTAGATGATACCTACTAGTATATTTTACTGAGATACAATCAAGGAAATAACCTCTTAACTTAATGTTAATATCTACAAAAGTGGTTAGGATATTGTATAGTGAAATCAAAACTCTCTGTGAGATAAACTAGCTTCCAAAATACACAGCGCAATGCAGCTATTTGAAGCCACTTATAATTAAGTGAAATTATAAGAGATTTTATTTTGAGCCTCTGTAGTAAGCACTGAAAGTAAAAGGCAGACACAGATTATTCTCCTGGGAGTGGTAAGTCTACATAGCAGCCAGGTCATCCTTTTTTCATTAGCAGCAGAGTTTTTTGGAAAGTTAAATGTGCTGACAGCTTTTCTGCCTTTGAAGTTGTATTTCACCCTCCTACAGTTACCACAAGTTTTCCCTTGTGAGAAAAAAAAAACGCTAAAACAATTATTTCCTATAAGCTGTTTGCTTGCTAATGCCTAAGATATTCCATTTCTGGTTAGGATTGTTTGACAATATGGAAAAATAAAGTTTTTTTTTAAACAAAATAAAGATACATCATTTAAGTATGTAATTAAAAAATGGGGGTACATTTAGTAGAGCATCTATATAAAGCAGAATCATTTTGTTCCAGTGGCCTTGGAATCACATGAGAATACTTCAATATTAGAGACTGGAAAGCCATAGCTGTATATATATATATATATATATATAGTATATATATATATATATATATATATATTTGTGATAGGGGTAAAACAAGAGCAAGTGGGGAGCAAGAAGCCTAGACCCTGTAAACACCCCCTTAGTAGGTAGGATAGGTGCCTTCTCGGAAAAGAGAAGGAAGAGGGAAAGGAAAGAATGAAAGAGAGAATATAGAGGAGAGTATAGCTCTGTCTAAACGAGACCCCCCTCACTGCACATGAAACAAGTACAGCTGCTGAGCAGCTGTATCTAAACAAGGGTCCCAGCACGGAAACGAGTAGAAAACGAGAATCCCTCCTTCCTTGCACATGAAACGAGTGGAGCTGCTGAGCAGCTCTGTCTAAATGAGACCCCCTTCCTCCCTGTACAGCTGCGGCCCAAGAATAGCAAATGAAAAGGAAATAAAAGTGCTTACCCAGTCTGAAGACAGAGGAGGGAGGGGTGGATGCTGAGCGACGCCTAGGGAGGTGAGGAACTAGACGAGGTGCATTGAAATCCACAAACATGAGATGCCCAAAAAGTGTAAACAAGATGCCCTGGGAGCGTAAATGCAGCAGGGATAACTGAAAAAGAAAAAAAAACACCCGCCTGGCGCCCTGAACTGCATGTCCCAGGTGTCAGGCGATACGAACTGTGCATCCCTGCGCTAAACCCCTAATATAGGCCGCACCCCCACTTTAAAGACCTAAAGTGGGGGAAAAATGTGCAGCCTATATTCAGGACAATATGGTATATATATATATATATATATATATATATATATATGTAGTGGTCATCCAGTGGTCCGGCTACATCTGGAACCTCACAGGTGGCGATATTACACATGATATGGGAAAGAAGTCGCGATATTACACATGATATGGGAAAGAAGTTCATCAGTTTTTATCACTATGCATGGAATGGATCCTGAAAACCTAGGCTATGTTTCCAAACATTTGATGTCTTTTCCATCAACATCACTGCAGTGTACAATATAACCGTATCTTGCTTTATTTATAGATGCCAGCCTGATCATACACCAGTGGGCAAACACAGGGGTCGCTACAACAATCTATCACGTTTCTTACATTTCTAACTTAAATTTGCCAAATAAACCTATATTTTTTGTCTTTACAGATGAAAAAAAACAGTGCATACATATTAGCTGGATCTTAATGGTTATTAATCCTAATTAGATTATATCGCTTCTGTTTTAAAATTGCTGATAATTGTTAATACAGCCTTTGTATGGGTGAAGTGAAGAGGAGGTTGATTGATTAGATTATGCTAGTTTTGTCACTACTTGCCACAGATCTCTGCTTCCTTAAGGTAAAATACCCCTTTACTTTTCACCCAATATGCAGAATAATTCTGCTAATTGAAAATAATTGGCCTGGTGTAATGACCAAGAGGGGTGCAATATTTTGAGATTGGATACTAGGCCCTCCTCCTTTACTAAGATCAGTCATAGAGAACGGTTGTGTTCAATGTTTGCCCTCCCTTGGCCTTTCCTGCCCTTTTCGATGTTTAGTGCCAATTTCCTTTTCTACTTTCATCAGAATTCAATTTCCTCCCTGTAAGTTGACACCATCCAAAAACTTCACATGATTTCTTTCTCTCAGTGATGGATGAGACTGCTGGGGTCCCCCTACCTGTCTATCACAGCTTGCAATAATAAAAATAAAACATTCACCCTAAAGAAAGCTACCAAACTCTCCCTTTTAACACATCCCTTGCCATCATACGTTTTCCCTTTTTATTTTAAAACTTCCCATGTCCCTGTTTCTTCCCCTTTCTCAAATCTTAAACCTTCTTTCTCTTTCCTTTCTTTTCTGCTAACACCTCTATTCATCTGAGAGAAAGAAACATCATTTATTTTGTACTTCCCAGATAATTTACTTTTTTTTCCCTTCTACTGGAATTCTCCATTTCCCTATAAAATGAAAATTCATCTAGAATTACATCTTATGTCATCATTATGTTTATTAAGCGTGGATGATGTATATGAACAGTACTGGCTTGCCGCTGAGTGCTTAATGGTGCATAAGATTAAGCCGAGAGTCTCTCAGCTGCGCTGTGACTCCCCTCTGGTTCCCATGTTGTAAAGGCATGCTGGGAGTACAAGTTCCAAACGGACAACCAGGTGAATACTGCTAACATCTCATTTTTCGCCCCCAAGCCCCCTCCTCCAGGCTCTATCTTTCTTTATTTTTATGTTACTGTTTAGCCGGTTTAGCAAGACGAGTGTGGTAATCTGTGGAGTGACCATTTGCTGTAGGTGAAAACGCAAAACAGCATAATGATAATGATGCGTAATCTGTCTCGCACATTTTTACCCCTCATCTCCCTGTTGCCACAGTTTTAACTCTCAAAGGGATCTGCAGTCTCTTGGTAGCACTGACTGGTTTAGTACCTTCTAATTTTTCATCTACTTGTATGTTTAATTGCTAATGTTACATTTATTGTCCTCTTAAGGTTAAGCACCATGGTTTGGGATTTGGGTGGAGATCTGAATTAACAGTGTACCAGTACCCCGTTTTATTCAAATTGTTCTTCAATTAACACTACATATATTATTTTTATTATTAATAACATCCAACTCCTTTATGTATTACTACCAACTGATTTAATATTGAACAGACAAACGTATTTCAGTGTGTGCATTGTCATAAAAAAGTGGAAGCAAGTATCAATCATATGTTAGATTGATTTGTTATTTTATGTTTACATCACTTGCATAAGGTGTAGTTGTCTGGAATGTTTGTCCAAAGTATATTCTTGTTACGAAATTAAAATTTATTTTGATCTTTACAATTCTACTGACACAATGACACATTTTTCTTCCTAATATAAAACTGCCCTGGTTTTTGTGGTTAAGAGGTCTTCTTTGTCTCACCAAGAAAATGTTGCAATATCTAAATAACTGGCTTAAGATCAATATCATTTACTAGAACAATGTAATAAAATGTATGACAATTTACACAATGCATTTACATGGTGTAGATTTAATTTTAAAGAAAAGTCATATATTAGTATTGCTACACTCGAGCGTGTGTATTTAATATTCTGATTACTACTATTTAAAATGTGATTCCGCTAGGCTTTCTGGATTACACAAATGTTTCGTTTTCAATGGCACATTCCTGATTTGAGGCTTATTATTGTTCGTAAAATGTAAAGGAGAAAATCTGACATTATCACAAAGTGATATTGCCTTTGAGAATATTGCTCCTCAGCAATGTTTTCATATATTATTATATAACATTTGTGATTAATACGCCTTAAGAAGGAGGTCATTCACATAACCTTCCATCATATTTGCTCCTATGTGATTTTTTTTCCAAAAACATTTTTGGAAAAAACTTCTTTGCCCATCAGGGACCTGAGATAATAATCTTGGGGTGCCTGTTTTATAGGGTGATAGACATCCTTCAGTGGATGTATAAATTAATCAGCAATTTCTCTAGATTCTAAGCTTGCGAACAGGGCCCTCTTTAGCTAATATATCAGTTTATCTTTGTCAATTCTAGTTTTGTCATATCCTTTGAATGTGTGTACTGTAAAAAGCGCTACATAAGTTCTTGGTGCTATATAAATAATAATAATATTATTGTTTGTTCACACTGCCACACCTTACACTCTGAAGTTAAAAGAAATGAAGTAGCCACAAATTTAATATATTTATTATAATACTTAACCCATATAAGATTCCATAATTGAAAGGGATTCTGATGAGGCCCTGGAAAGTTCATCCACTGTATAGGGCAAATTTTTCCTGAATGATGGACTTTAGAATTTTTTGGGGTTTTAAATTTTCAGAGCAACACTGGTTTTAGTTAGCGAATTAGTCTTTTACTAACCTTTGCTGTTGTCTCCTACTGATTTACGCCTACAAAATCTTCCATACACTGAAAATGACAAAAATAAAATTAAGCCAATGTTTTAACCATATATACATCCTTCATTGTGATACCAATGGCCACTGGGTTTCTATCTTCCAGTTTCCATATATCATATCCCTAAAGAAGACACAGCATAGGTCACTTGACAATCTGCCAGGTGAGTTACAAATGCCTTTACACTTGAGGGTCTTGTTCAACAAAGTAACTTAATTTTCTCAGTGGGATTCACTGTCTACAGCTCAACATTGCATTGTGGTTTGTGGTAAATATTGGCATTCAAAATATATGGTCATACTTTGTCCATTTTCATATTAATCTCCGTAGCCTGTCATATGCAGCACTTTACTATATCAATATTATAGGAAATATTACACCCCTTTCATTAATAGGATTAGTAAATTTGAGGAAAGAGGGGGAGGGTTCAGACATTCAATATATAGTATATAATAAATTAATTTCCTTTATTTAACTGTACATAAAGTAAGAAACGGTTATCAACTATTTGTATGTTGTAAATGTGATAAATATATGCAGATCTTTAAATAACTGAATATCTATGCTACATATAAACAGTGGGCATTTGACAAAGCTGTAGACTCTGCTAAGTCTATATCGATGTCTGTTTACATGTTAGTATAATTTTGAATGAAAATTAGGAGTAAAATTATGTATTTGTCATACTCATAACTAGTGTATTTGGTGGCATGCAGATTCTCCTATTACTTTGGGCTGGCTGCCTTCTTTCTGCAGAAGGTACTCGCAGCAGTAGTCGATGACAAAAGTGTTATCCTTCTACTGCTAAACAATCCAATAAACCTCTCCACAGGGAGGAAGTTAACCTCTTGTCTGTACGGCTGATGCCTGGAAGCCCACGTGACTACTGCCACAGTAAATTCAAATCATTAGTCTCCTCACCCCATCAAAAAACTTCTATTAGTAATGGAGACCTCGGAGGAGACCTTCCACTGAGAGTGCCTGCCTTCCCAATTCCCAGTGGAAAAATTCAGCGCAAAAACTAATTCTACTTTTAATAATCTGTCATCAGGACCAGAGGCAGTCATAAATTATATGGGGAGCATGTGTGAGAGCGTGCCACAAGAGGGAAATCAGAGGGAAAAAATTCAAAGCCTGAGTTTGACAAACTTTCTTAAAAATAAATAATAACTTATAAACAGGATTACTTGTAAAGTCACAGATGAGTGAGTAGGTTTCTGGTTGCAATTGGTGTATGCAGAATAAACCATGCTGTGCATAAATGCATAATAACTATATTATATATGTCACAGTTACAATATAGCTATATAGTATGTGGAAATACACCTGTTTTTTATTTATTTTGTTTCTGGTACAGACACATTGCCTTATCATTGGAAATAAATCACCCCAGCCTGCCATGTTCCATTAGGGCTTTTCTTAAGTACTCATTAAGCCTGCGAGAAGGTGGACATTGAAGAAGATGAGGATTTGGTGTAATTCTTCTTCTTAATTCTGTTTTAATGTATTTTACTAAAAAACACGAACTGTACTTATTTTCATGGTTATTTTTTTATTCCGGGGTCCATTTTAAGGCAATATGGGAAGGGAAAATACATACTATAGGATATATGGAAAAGATGGTGCTACATTCTAGAGCTGTACTAGGTGTTTAATCTAGGACTGTCCATGTTGTATCATAAATGTAATGCTATTAGTCAGTATGGCTGATTCTGATATTGCATGTACACCTATAAATGATGTGTGTTTCCCGTGCACAGTGGTATAAATATTAGGTAACGCATAGGCCACATTTCCTTAGTCATTCATCACAATGAGTAAGACCAAGGAATATAGCTGTGATGTGCGTCAAAAGGTTGTTTAGCTTCACAAAATGGGACACGGGCAATAATTAAGACGTTCTAGTCAATTAGAAATGTTATATTTCAACCTGGAAGAGGATCTGTATATATTGTCTCAAGGCACTTAAAGAGGATTGTTCAAAAAAATCTCACAGATGGAGAACTGTATCTTGAGAGAAAGTTTCAAAAACTAGAATCAAACATCACCTATACCTCGGTTGGAAAAAACCCTCTACTCTGATCCAAAACAAAAATCCCATCCGTTTGCCAGACACTACTGGATTGGATTTTATGGTCAGATGAAACCAAAATAGACCTTTTTAGCAATAAAGATCAGAGGTGGGTTTGGCGCACACAGAGAAGTAGCCATATGGAAGAGTACCTCATGCCCACGGTTATGTATGGTGGTGGCCCGTCACTGTATGATCTTGACATTGTGAATCGAATGTTGTAAAACTATTACTCTATTGGGTGCACGTTTATTTGGATAATGCTAGTTCAACTGTGGTGACACCCATATGCAATGTTATTATATTTTTTGTTATATTATAAGTTCTTTATAATGTACACACTTTTTTGAAAAACAAACATATCTTAAACAAAAATATGATGGTGGCTAATCTTTTGGGGCTGTTTTTCTGCAAGAGGACATGGAAATATTGTTAGGATACCTGGCATTATGGATTATTAACAGATATTACATCACCACCTGACTGCCTCTGCCAAAGCTTAACATGGGGTGTAGTTTGATCTTCCAGCAGGACAATGATAAAACATTAATTAAAATCAACACAAAAGTAGTTTACTGACCACAAAACCAAGGTCCTACCATGGCTATCCAAGGCCCCTGACTTGAACCCTATAGAAAACCTGTGGGGTGAACTGAAGAGGAGAGTCCACTAGCGTCGACCTTGAAGTTTGAAGGATTTGGAGATATTTTGTATGGAGGAATTTGCTCATATTTGCCAGGGGTGGCAATATTAGTCAAGGGCACTGTAAATATACACACTAGCGTTCAAAAGTTTGGAGTAACTTAGAAATTTCCTGTTTGTTGAAATTGTGTCCATTAAATGGATGAGAAATACAGTTTAGGCATTGTTAATGTTGTAAATGACTATTGTATTTTTTAATGGTTCATCATAGACATACAGAGGCCCTTTATCAGCAACTTTGACTGCAGTGTTCCAATGACATGTGTTTGCTAATCCACGTTTCAGTTTAAAAGGCTAATTGATCATTAGAAACCCCTTTGCAATTATGTTACACTGATAGAAATGTTATTTTAGTATGTATGTATGTATGTATGTGTATGTATGCATTTATATACATAGAGGCCTTGCTTCTCCTGCTTTTCCAGCTTTATAAACCCTGTTTATGTCACAGATGCTTCCTATTGTACTCTATTCAGATGATTATAAAGCTAGATTTCATGGCTCAGATGATAGTGTGAATGAGTATACATATGGTCTTTTCTCACAGCTGTTCTGCTGGCCCTGTTTCTCATTCACAGAAATGTGCACTGTGATCTGAGAGTTCATTTTGGTTCATTTTTTAGCCATAGGCAAAGGCACCAAAAGGGTTTCCTTGATGGTTAAGACTGGATTTGTATTGACTAATATTCACCACAAGGACTCAGTAATTACATACCCCCAAATCTACCATACCTGTGCACCCATTGTTTATCAGGGATAACAAATCAACTGAAAACAGATCTGTACATCATAGACTAGTATTTATCTCCTCAGAGATAAATAAGTCATCCCCCTATGTTACTTCATGGGGCTTATTCATCAAGCAGTGTAAAACTATGACACTGATGAATTAGAGCCATGAAATAAGTTAGCAGATGTCTTGGTCCTCTTATGTGATAAATAGGGCTCTGATACTCAATTTAACAGCATTGGAACAATAGTAGGAAATGGGACAAATTCATTTTTATGAAATTCATACAAATAGCTGGTGGTATACTAAATAAATTAGATTTCCCCCCCAACATATGCTGGTTCCTACCTGGGTATATACTGCATATTTTTCAACATATCAAATCTGAAAAGAGGAAAATATTTTTTTAAGAGGCCAGACTGAAAATATTTAAACACAGTGCTGTACCACAACCTTTAGGTCACAGTATTATTTAGTTTCCAAAGTGAAATGGTAAATGTGGAAATTGGCATGGGAGAGGAGCAAAGAGTATACCATGAGAGTGTCTTAATAAATCCTTCTGACAACAAGTAAATTTGGCAGTTAGACACTTGCTCTAACATATGATCTACTTCTCAAGACATTTCTTTATACCTTTACCTGTGTTAACCCAGTTAGTTCCAATGTAAGTCATAATCCACAGGAATATTTGAACATGCTGCTGTTATTAGAGTTGTAAATGGCAAAAAAATGTTTACTGAGAAAAGCACCACTTTGGCGAAATTACCATCAGCACCCAGTTATGCTCTTTGTCCCCCCAACAATATCTTAGATAACTGTTGGCATGCATCATAGCCACGTCCCTCTATCAAGTGCAGCCTAAAGAACAATCTCCATTAGCTGACAGCCAGGCAGGTTGATAAATGCTCCCAATGAAAAGGAAGGAATTGCGTAAAATAAAGAAGCATGTTCCAACAAGTCTTGTCAAAACTGTATTGATTTAATCATCTGCAGAAATACACATTCCAGGTTACTGTAGCGTGCTCTGCTGGAGCAGCTTACACATGTAGACACTCCACCTTTTCACTCATTGGGTCTGCATGTGAGGTAGGAGCTGGAGACAAACTGCCCGTTAATGTCTTATTTGTTTTATTATGTACCATATGGTTTTAATCCCATTATAAAAAAAAACACCTTTTTTTAATAATGAATGTTACAAAGAATATAAAAGTGAACTAGGTGCTTCTTTTATCAAATATGCAGCAAAAACAAGTGTGTTCTTTCCATAAACAGACATAAAAAAGTTTGATGGGAAAATAGGGCATATTTATGTATATAAATCATACAGAGTCACACATGTGTAATGTATATATTTTCATTTTCTTTTATATGCTTAGAAAATATATATGGAATTACAACACATATTTTCTTGAAGATAATGTACCTTAAATACAGACAAATAATATATTTCCTTGAGTAATGGACATAAAATACATAATGCATTAAAATTTGCCAATTATTGTTGTGTGTTTATACAAGCATTTCAATAAGTTAGACCACATCCCCAGAATCCTATACTGAGTACACATTTTTATAAAGAGTATGTCTGAGTTATTATCATTGATAAATCAAGATAAATTAGAGGGCAGTGAGCCTTTTATTAAGGCCCATATTGCATTAGGTAGAGATTCCAAAATAACCTAGATTTACTGCAGTTATAATTTTGGACATATAAGGGACAGGAGTGATTTGTTTCTAATACAAACAGAGACATCTTTTTGAAATGTGGTAAACCAATGATATATTTGTGACATAATAAAAAAACAAGAAAAAACAAGCTATTGAAGGTACTAACCCATAAGTTGAGTGCCAAGGACATATTGTTTGCCATTTCCTTTCTTTTGATCCTGTGAGTATGACCCACACTGTTACATGAACAGTCTCTCTATTATTAAATTCCCCTTTATTCGCAGAGTGCTCATAAGAGTCTGACATTCTGGGCCAATAATGGAAGAAATTGTATTTTTCTTCCTTATAAATAATGATTCAATATATCTTCCTGTAGTAGCCTTGTAATAGCATGTTTGATCTTTGAGAAATATTAGTCAGGCACTGTAAACTTTAAGAGTAGCAAATGTGTGCCCTCTGTTATTCAGTCTTTCGAAAAGCCCAATGCTTAGAAAAAAACCCTAGAGAAAGTACAAGTCAGTCAGAATTAAACTTTGGATTCACTTCAAACGCTCAGCCAATAATTCATGCGCTGAGATTAAAAAAGTTGGTTCTTTCTTTGCCAAGTACAAGGAGACCTGAGTGTTCTCTGTTGTGTAAGGAACATCACATCATGCAGCATTCAATAAATAAAGGTCACCCAGGAGTGGCTTCAGAGGTGCAGCTTGCAACAGATGCAGATTCTAGGAGAAGGTGATTTTCTACCTGTGTTAGAGTTCTTTTTTCTTTTCTTTTTTTTTTAAAGCTGTTTATTAAGATTTTGTGTATGAAGCAGACAACACGGTATACACAGAAAGTGGTGGTGTGTCACCACTTCCCCACACTCATAAAGACAGAGTCTACCTGTCTGTGGTCCAATTTTGTTTTATGAATACCATCTGGCTACTTATTTGTATACCCTTTCTTTCTTTAGGAAACAGGTAGATAGTTTCTGTACATTACAGAATGATTGGTTCTGCTCAGTATTTGCACTCCTCAGGCCAGTAGGGGGTTGCTATTGTTCCCTGACTTCTGGCTCACCCGATGGAGAGGAAACACCACACATAAAATCTGTGTCTGAGCTCCACAGTCTTTAGAGTCTCTGGTAATTGGGGAAACATGAACCCCTTCCAAGACCAGGGCCCTTCAGACCCCTGCAGACAGGAATGGTTTGGACTCACAGACCATGAGTACTATGGTGACATCTGGCTCTTGATATAGTGCTTTAACACTTTGTAGGAATTGGCACTTTGTAGGAATTGGCCTGCTAGTCCAAATCTGTGCAGCACTGCCCACATGTAAGACCAGTTGACCCTATCGAAGGACTTTCCCCCATCAAGTGCTAGGATTATTGATGGTTGATGAGTGAGCCTAGCAATCTCCCCCAGGTTGATCATGGGTCTGGGGCTTCTTGTTGTGGTATAAATCCCACCTCATCTTGGTGTACTAAGGCGGATATGACTACCTCCATCCAAACAGCTAAGATTTTGACATCCGTGTTAATCTGGGGTGATAACTGACACATTGCAATGGGACTTTGCATTCATTATGTATCACTACTATTTTTGCCTTCAGAATTTCTTGAGGGGGTGCTTCTCCTGCCCCAAAAAGGTTGCATAGTTTAGTTAGGTGGGGTATCAACAACTTTTTGTAGTAGGAGACTGGGAGACTAAGCTTTAGCATTTCTGAGGGTAGCAATAGCTTTTCTTCGGTTATTGGTTGGTTCTAGTTGCTGTTGTGACACTTGAGGGATCAGTAGCAAGCTAAGGAAAGCCTGGAGGTGTTCATTATAGATGAGTTCTTAATTACAACAGAGTCTGGGTTTTATATAATAATAATAAAATTATGTAATTATTACTTGCCATTAAACTTCCACTGTGTATTAACGTATATAGTGTGTGTGCATTACTAAACATACAAATGAATATTACTATGAAATGTGAAACAACTATATGGACGTACTGGTACATCCATGAAAGCTAAGGCAATATGCCTCATTAGATCTACCGATACATATTTGTGATCTGGAGGACACAAAGAGAGCATCGTGTCATAGTGCTTTAGGTTGAAAAAAGACCTAAGTCCATCAAATTCAATCTTTCTACCAATCCTTACTGCTTTTGATCCAAAAGGAGGCAAAAAAACCCTAATTAAGCTATTTTTTCAGATTTTGCCAATGAAAAAATCCTTCTCGACTCCAAAAGGCAAACACATTTCTCCTTGGATCAAGAAGGTCTACAATATTAAATGCATTTTTTCATTTATAGCCCTGTATGTTCTACTTTTTTGAAGGCATCAATTAAATTTGATATCACCAGCTCTCTTGACATTGAATTCCATACATTTATTGCAATCACGGTAAAGAATACCTTCCATGACCTATCGTACATTTCGGTTAATGAACATCTCACTGGAGAGCTCTTTATACTGGATATGCACATATTTATGCAATTTTATAATATCCCCTTTAAGATGCTGTTTTTAGCATGTATAGGTGTAACTTTTTTAGTCTCTCTTCATAACTAAGATCTTCCAATCCCTTTATAAAGTTTGTGGCCCTCCTTTGCACATTTGTTACATAATGTCCTTTTTAAATACCCAAAATTGCACTGCATATTTAAGATGAGGTCTTACCATTGATTTATAAAGAGGCAAGATGATATTAATAGATATATCCTATTGGCCTTTGCAGCTGCTGATTGGCATTGCACACTGTAGTCTACAACTATTTCTAAATCCTTCTCCTTAGTAGTTTTTCCCAGGGAGATACCATTTAAAGTATATAATGCATTGGTATTTTTCCCATAATGCATAATTGTACATTAGTCTGTATTAAACTTAATTTTCCACTTGCCTGCCCAGTCCTCCCCTCTGTCTAAATCTTCCTGCTGAGAAGCAACATCAGGGTTAGACTGAATTATCCTACCTACTTTTTCAGAATAAACCTCTTGGCCCAGTTTGAGCATTTTTTTTTATAACCACTCCCTTATCTTTTAGCCAATTTGCACAGTGAAATGTCGGTGTGGAACCATATTAAATGCCTTTAACAAAGTTACAATGTACATCTACGGCCACTCCTAGATCCATATTGTGCTTATTGTGCATTCGTTTTCGGGCACACATGAAAACAAACAGGAAGGGTGCGTCTTCGTTGTACAGTAGCAAAGAGTACACGAAGACGAATGACACACAACATGAAGAATCTTCGTGTTTGTCTTCGTTAATCTACTAATCTCCCGGGTCCCTTCCCCATCTACCCTACTTTACCTACGCAGCATCACAGGGGTTAATGGGAGCGGAAATCCGTAGGTTCGTGTGAGGAGTTAAAGGTCCATGCATGCGACTCTATTGGTCGTTTGCAGGGGCCTCCTCTGGCATCAACCAATTTCATTTTTATTAGGTACAACTTATATATCCAACTCATATGCTTTCAGAATGCCATCCTTCCAGTAACAATCACAAGGTTATGAAAGCCTAGAACATGCCCTCACCACATAGGACTAATCATAACAGTTAGGTGACTTTCTTATATGTGTGACTGACCAACCAGGTACATACACAGCAAACTCAAACTACAACTTTAGAAATCACTTTTAACTTTTCAACCTGAATTTCCAAGGCTTGAATGCATATTTATATCACTTCACCAATGACATAGTCTGGCCTATGCCTAGGGCGGCAGGTCTGGGGGGTGCAGTAGCCCCTCTGTTACAATACCTCCAGTTGTGCTTCTGCACAATGGGCTGGTTACAAGAGATCTCCCCAATTAGCCCATTTACTCTATGGAAGACAATGCTAAATAGGCACAGCCCTATAGTATGCAGTAAAAGATACTGCATGCTTTCTAGTGATGAAGCTCAGGAATATGACATCATATCCTAGAGCTAAGTAGTGAGGACGATGGCTACAAAGTGGTTGGCACCCATGCTCAAGCCTAGGAAATTCTCAAAGTTTAATACATCATTGTTGTTGCTTGGAAATATAGCTGCAGTTACCTCATCACAATTGGACTCTTTATAAGTGGAGACATAAGAGTTACACTGGAGTATCCACTAATCCATCCCTGGTATTAATACATTGATCAAACGATTATTCTCCTTTCCTGCAAATAGTGTACCCATGTAAACTATATATTGTTTTTTCAAGGAGAGATGGAGCTTTCTTTTGATGCCATAGATAATTAGCTGAACATTTTGGATGAGAAATTTAATAAAAACCTAATTTTTTATATGTTTTACCTCTGAATCCTCACAAAATTTGGTAAAGTGATGGAAAATCCCCTCCAAGTTTATCAATTCAGGTGTCCTGATTTCAGAAATACCTAATTTAAATAGTATTTCAATACTTTCCCAGCACTTATAGGGAATAAGGTGTACATTGTTCTTCACAAAGTCGTAGAATCTTTACATTAGGTATGGTGGGATTGTAACTAACTTTAAACAAATAAACCAACAATACCCACAAAAGTATATATTTCTGTAAAGCAGAAACCCAGACTATCGTATCAGGGGTATTTGGGCACTCTTCTTGCAGCTATTTGGCAACCAATCACGGTCAAAAATCACGGTAAAAAATTATTTCCTGCACTTTTTTTCAACCAACACAGAGTATGTGCAAAGAAACCTGGCCAAAATTATTTAGCTGCATCTCCTGAGTACGGTAATACGCCACATCCTTAGTTTTTTTTCTTTCTAGAGCGCCATATCCATCACTTACATATAGTACTCTATAGCAGTCCAGCTGCTGCTGCAGGACTACATCTTCCATGGTGCTCTTTCAGCTAAGGGGCTGGCTGAGGAGTATGTAGTCCGGCAGCAGCTGGAGGGCCGCAGGTTGGACACCACTGCTCTGTAGGGTAGTAGTGTTTTACACTTTATGGCTAACGGATTTGGGGTGCGAATGGGGCAGGGCGGGTTATATTTTAGATGTTGGTGATGGCAATGGGATGTAAGGGTTTTTTCTTTTTATTATTATTTTATATATTTTTATATTTTTTGTATTTGTTCTTTAAATTGCAGTTAAGTTCATCAGTGCAGTATGGTAGAGGTCCTCTTAGGACCTCTTGAACATTAATTAATGCCACAGTCACATTTATTGTTTTTTAAAATTATTATTATGTATTATTTTAGTAATTTTTTTAATTATTTTTATTTACTTTTTTGCTGCTTTGTTTTCAGCAATGGAGAACAGTGAGAAACATGGTTCTCCGATGACCTCCCGGGTTACGTCAGCAGTGAAGAGACCGGGAAGGGAATGCATTTAAAACTGTAACAGTTTTCTGTAGTTAGCGCCAGAAGCTGTTACATGAGATCTGGCAGCAGAAAGCCAGCGATGCTTCCAAATAGGTCGCTGAGGGAGGAGTGGGTGAAGTCCCATTTTCTAGCTCTAGTAACCCCCGTGTCTATTTGCATACAGTAAAATGCATTAAAGCCGATTCAAAATGAACTCCAATATGGATTTTACTTGGAAAACAGTTATTTTATGTATTTTGCTTCAGGCTGATATCATTCCTGATTTTACTTTAGCACTGCAATGACTTCCAACTAAGGATACTAATACTACATACCTGGGAACTCTGGGTGGTCGGGTCTTGACACTCCCCACTCCTTGCTCATTTTCCTTTTAAATAGGGATGTTTCCCACAATGTCAGAGGGAAAGCCCAGTGATATCAGCAGGGCCACCTACTGACATCAGAGGGGCTTCCCAACAACAAGTTGTGTTGAGTTTCTGTGTATCGGGAGCAAGCAAGATGTATCCCAGCTAAAGCAGTACAGTACTTTTTCCACTGTTTTAAAACATGAACAACAAGGAAGCTCTAACACAAATCATATCCTGTTGAGAACAGAAATGTTTATGTTTTTTCTAATAAAAAACAGTGATACTCCCTCATATCACCCATCCTTGACCATGTTTAAACACCTGCTCTTATCATCTAATCTCTGATCTCAATTTGCAGCGTGCAGTTCCAACAGCTCTATTGATCCTGGAGAACACAGAATCTTGCTGTTGTGATACATTTTTCATTGATGTAATACACAACTTTTCTAGATCATTTAAGCCTGGTTTGTTTTTTTTGCAAAATAAAAAAAGTCAAACCTCATTCAGTGCTGTATCTTTACTTATCAATATCATTTAGCTCTGGTAGACATCATTGTCAGTAAACAGACTAATTTAGTTCCAGTTGAGGGAAAAACATTCCAGAAAAACAGAGTTCTAGAAAAATAAAAACCTCTCTGGCACATTAATGTTTCAAATAAACACACATGAGCTTCCATAGTAGTTCTGCAGCATTTGTAAACGTGGGTTCAAGGTACTTTTGTTTAATTTAAAAAACTAGGAATAGATCACTTGTGTTTGCAAAAACTCATCTCATATTCATCTATTGACTATAAAACAAGCAGCGCTCACCTCATATTCTTAGACCACTACCAGATGATACCATTACCAAACTGCCTCACTAGAACCTCTCTTACCTTCCATTTTAACCCTTTCCTGCCCAGGTGCAGCAGCCTCTTTTTAACAATACACTTGCCTCATCTCTGTCCCTCCATACCCACACCACAAACCTCTCTCACTGCCCAAGATCTTGCTACCCACTTCAAAGACAAGATCGAGACAATTAGACAAGACCTCTCTTCTTTACAACCCCCTCCTACACCACCCATGACCACTCCACTCATCCCATACTAACTGCCTTTTCCCCTACAACGGAAGAAGAGATAGCCACTTTTCTTTCTTCCTCTCACCCAACAACCTGCCCTCTTGACCCCATCCCATCACACCTCACAAAGTCTTTATGTCCACCCCTTGGTCCATCACTTACCCACCTATTTAATCTTTCTCTATCATCTGGAACTGTGCCAACAGCCTTCAAGCATGCGCTAATCACACCCAAACTAAAAAAATCTTCCTCAGATCACATCTGTCTGACAAACTACCGCTCTATCTCTCTGCTTCCTTTTTAAAACTTCTAATTTACTTGAATGGATTCTATACAATCACTTTACTAGCTTTCTCTCCTCTAATTCCCTCCTTGACCCTCTACAGTCTGGTTTCCAACCCTTTACTCTACTGAAGCAGCTCTAACAAAATTCTCCAATGACTTGCTCTCTGCCAAAGCAAAAGGTCACTTCTCCATTCTAATATTATTGGATCTCTGTAGTGTTTTCTGTATGTGGTATTTAACATGGAGAGCAGGAGCCAGCACTACTTGATAGTAGTTATACAGAGCAGTTCTTTATTCAGCTCAGATCCAAAACATAACATTCAAACTGTCAACTGAACTACAACTTAAAAATGGCCACTGACCATAGAGTTCCCCACAAACAGTCCAGAGTGTCCTTTCTTAAAGCAACAGTATACCACAATCTCTCTGCTGCTTTTGATACTGTTGATCACCACCTTCTTCTTGACTCACTTGCTTTTACAGGCATTCAAGATACAGCTCTCTCCTGTATCTCCTCATATCTGTCTAACCTTTCCTTCTCTTTCAGCTTCTCTGGCAAGACATCATCGCTTCGTCCACTTTCGGTTGGTACCTCCAAGGTTCAGTCCTTGGCCCTTTGCTGTTCTCTCTTTATACTTCATCTCTTGGCTAACTGATCAACTCATTTGGCCTCCAGTATCATCTATATGCAGATGATACCCAAATCTACCTGTCTTCCCCTGATCTCTCTCATCTCTCATGTCCCGTATTACCAATTGCTTGTCTGTTATTTCTTCATGGATGTCACAACGCTACCTGAAACTTAATCTTTCTAAAACTGAACTCATTATCTTCCCTCCTTCCACCTCCACTGCACTACCTAAATTCTCTATCACCATTAATAACACGACTATCTCTCCTACTAACCAGGCCCTCTAACTTCTCCTTCATCCCTCACATTCAGTCCCTCGCCAGATCCTGCCACTTGCACCTATAAAACATCTGTTGCATCCACCCATTCCTCACCCAAGAATCCACAAAAACTCTGGTTCATTCACTTATAATTTCCCATCTTGGCTACTGAAACACTCTTCTGGTTGGCATTCCACTGGCTTGACTCTCTCCTCTACAGTCTGTCCTAAATGTTGCTGCTAGGCTTATCTTCCTTGCACGCTGCTCCTCTTCTGCTTTCCCACTCTGTGAAACCCTCCACTGGCTCCCTATTACCTTTAGAATTAAATTTAAAATCCTGGTACTAACATATAAGGCCCTCCATAACACCGCTCCTCCATACGTTTCTGCCCTCATAAGCAAATACTCTCTTACTTGATCCTTAGGTTCTTCCCATGGGCTAAGGCTCTCCTCCTCACTTATCACCTCTTCCTTTTCCTATCTACAAGATTTCACTCTGGCTGCCCCATAGCTCCGGCATCTACTTCCACCGAAGCATCAGCATTGACCCACCCTCCCAACATTCAAGAAACATCTCAAAACTCACTTCTTCAGAGAAGCATCTTAGCTGCTAGAACTTTGTCACTGATACAATCACCACACTACCTCTCACCCTTTCTCTGTGCCTTATGTTTGACACCCCATTCCTTCTCGTCTTGTCCTACCCCTTGTATGTATTGTATTAAGCATTGCGTACATTATTGGTGCTATATAATAAAAAGATAATAATAATCATAATTCTTTCTTACCTGCCTGCTCTGTCTTTCTGCCCTTCTGGATTCATGTGTCACATGATGAAACAGAAAACTTTTATATTTCCCCTTTCCCATTTGAGAAGCCAGCTTTGCTTTAACTTGAGGAACCCCACGGGCAAAACGCTTATCGGAGGATTCAGAGACACTTAAATAGAGTATATTTTATGATAGTGTTGTAATTTATGTAATAAAGTATTAATTCTACATTTTACATCACCTTTTATATTATATTTATATACATATACTCCATACACTCTGCTAGATCCACTCTGCTGTCCATCACCTTAAAGGGGGAGTACTGCCCTAAATTAGTACCGTGTTCTTAATCCCTGGAGCCAGGTTACAGGCTCTAGGCAAGGTGAGAGGCTAACTGTAGCCACCTTTTTCTGGTCCATTTCTGATGTGTTACAATACAGCTCTATGTGTTTTTATCGATTTGTAGATATCTCCATTCAAATACAGTTGGGTGTGTGATCCCTAATCACACCAGGCGTTGATGATTTGAGTCAGTCTTTGTCTGACTCATCAGAATGTGAGTTTTGTTATACATTTTTTAAAAAATTTGCTATATTTTATCATACAGAGTGCACTATTGTTATTATTATTTTTTTCTTGTCATTTTTTTCATGTCATTTATTCTACATAACCCATTGGGGTGAGGGTGAGTTACATTTATATTTACTTCTGTCGCTCCACTCACTGTTGGTGGGTAGCACCACCAATACCTGTGTTTTATCTCATTAGCACAGGACAACCTAAAGAACGATGTGGTGGGGCAGCAGACATCCGTATCGATTTCCAAAGTTTGGCCACCGTACAGTTCCATGGATTTGCGGCTAGGTCCCGCCCAGGGACATGGAGTGTTTCTGGCCATGTAGAGCCCCCATAGCCGGCTAGTCCATTGAAGTCTGGTTAGGGCAGCCCAGACTGAGTTTTCTGGTCACCCTGTGCCCCCAACGAGTTACTGGGCAGGCGAGGAGTCTCCCCATGAATCTGTCATGGCCCCCCCTCCCAAACTCAAACCTACCCCATGTAGTCCTTCAGGAGGCTACCATCACAGTATATTTTGGGATAGATCTTATATCTGCAAAATGTCAACAAATGCATCCAAAGACGTTTAGATCCATGACAGATTGCCTACTTCTACAGGTAGGGTTGTTTTCAAAGATCATTTCATGGATTCCAAATGATTGCGACGCT
>VKOC01002102.1:0-2500 GCA_009364415.1 Spea multiplicata | reverse complement strand
TTGGATTTGAAACAAATAAAAAAGGAAATTTTTTCAGACATGGCATCCCTGTTTCTTTTATTTCTTATGGGATTCATATTCAATTTTAGGTTATAACAGAATGGTACAATTTCAAAACAAAACATGGCAACAAAGTACAAAATGAAATGACCCCTGTTTGAAAGTCTACATACCCTTAGTTCTTAATACTGTGTATATGCCAACCCTTTAGGCATCATGATAGTGTGGAGTCTTTTGGGGTAATAGTTGTCCTATGAGGCCCCAAATTCTTTAACAGGTGGTTATAGCAGCCCATTCATCAATGGCAAATCCCTCCAGGCAAGCAAAGTCTCTAGTTGTCTTGCACGAACCGCAGCGTTAGAGATTTTCCAGAGTGGCT
Organism: Spea multiplicata; assembly: GCA_009364415.1. NCBI lineage: Eukaryota > Metazoa > Chordata > Amphibia > Anura > Pelobatidae > Spea > Spea multiplicata. The sequence goes on along the minus strand of VKOC01002102.1, from coordinate 2,121 downwards.
GGATGATATTAAGGTCAGGAGACTGTAATGGAACACCTGCAGAGCCTTTAGCTTTTCTGCTGTAACCACTATGTACTAAGCACTGGCATAAATTGTTGGCACGTATATAAATATAAGGATAATAATACTAGAGGGCGTCAACTGTTTGGACTTGTGCCTTTGGTCATTGTCATTGCTGGAGAAGGTCCAGAGAGCATCCGCATTGCACAGCTTTCATGTGGAGAAGAATGCAATTGTCTGCCAGTATATTCTGGTACATGCGGCAGTTCAGCTTGCCATGCAATTTCCTAAGATTCCTGGTGATTCAGTGGGCTATAACGGCCCACCCCCCCCCAAAAAAAAAAAAATATCAATGAGCCACCACTGTGCTTCACAGTGGGGATGGTATTCTTCTTGCTAGAGGCCTTGTTGACCCCTCTCCAAACATAGCGCTTATGGTTGTGACCATAAAGCTCTCTTTTGGTCTTGTCACTCCAAATTACAGTGTGCCAGAAGCTGTGAGGCGTGTCAAGATGTTGTCGGGCATATTGTAACAGGGCTTTTTTGTGGCATTGGCACAGTAAAGGCTTCTTTCTGACAATTTGTTTTGCTGTGGGTTTTTCTTTGTATCCCGAACATAGAACGCTTAACCTCTACCTCTATGACACTCTCTCCTCCCAAGAAGGAGAACCTACAGTACTCAAGTTACATCATGGGGTCATCTGTCATCACTTGAGGCTCTATGTATATATGCTTTGTATAATAAAGTAACTTATTTAAGAAGACATAGAAGCTGTGGTTTCAAATGTGCTTTAGTCATGGAGACATTTAGATACTTACACAAAACAAATATCTAACATCCAAAGCATGAGAATAAAGTGTCACTGGGTATTTACGTTTGCCACTGACTTAGACTTGACCATTGACAGCATCCCTAGCTACCCCCAACACAGCCACTGTCCTCCCTGTTGAGTGCCAAAATATGACATTATATCCTGGCATTCTGTGCCTTTTAATGCAACCTGCCGTGACTTGGCACAGCCTTCCACAGTGTTAATGGGAAGGTAATTAAAATCAGAGTGCTCACCTGTAACTTGCCCATTGAACAATGGCACAAAAGGGAGTTCCCAGTTTTGTACCATAGGGACTGCCATCTCTCAGGACCATCCTCCTTAGGTCTAAGCCAGAATACATTGTCACGGTAACCCTTGAGGCTGAGGACACATGGGAGTAGGTTTGAGTTTGGGAGGTGGGTCATGGCGGATTCAAAGGGGGACTCTTTGCCTGCCTGCTCGGAATGCTCTTATGTCCAAGTCAGCCTGTGCTCAGTGAGAATGCAATATGCAAAATTACAGGAATAACCCATTCTGGTCTGCCCTAACCAGACTTCCATGGACTCACTGGCTATGGGGGATCTACAATGCTTTATGCACCTCACCGGGGAAACCATAGAGACTCTGTGAAACTCCCAAGCGGATCGGAATTTTGCCACAACACACTGGAACTTGCGAACCGTGTGTAGCCCAGACCCCTTGTGACGATTATTTTTTGGATAGTTTGGCTAGTTTTCAGGTAACACCTTGCTTTTGGAGGACTATTGTTTGTTTGTGTTTTCCACTTGCTGGACCTGATTGAGGACTTTGTGTGTTTTTCTGTTTCATTGCATGTTGCATTAGGTTTGCTCTATATAAATACCTGTATGTGTGTCTAATAAAGTCAGTTCTGTTCTTACCTCAACATTGGTCCTGTCTGATGTTTGGGGTGGGCTGCTATAACTCACTGACCTTTTCAGGACAGTAGATGCGCTGAATACGCTAAGCTATGGCTAACTACAGCACCAATGATGCTCCGGTGCAGCGACATCCCCCTTCTCTCTACAACAGGGGTCCTCAAACTACGGCCCGCGGAGCGCATTTATCCGGCCCGCCGGGTGTTTTTGCCTAAGGCAGGGGCGGGCTGGGCCGGGGGTCAATTGCCCCCCAGGCCGCCCGGACGGACCACTGGCAGACGACCATTCAATGCGGCTGCGGCCGCAAAGTTAAAAACTAAGCGGCCGCGAGCAGGATTGAATGCAGCCGTCATGCGTACCTGGTGGGGGGGGGTGGTCCGCCCCGGCTGCCGCTCATCTGAGGGCTGCCACCA